>VMBQ01009272.1:0-10887 GCA_007657795.1 Dreissena rostriformis
TAGTAGTAGTAGTAGTAGTAGTAGAAGTAGAAGTAGTTCATTTACGTACACAGAAAATTAAGTAACGTTTCGTAACGTTATTTGTGATATTTTACATCTGTTTAACAATAAACCGCAATCAAACATGAACATCTATATTAATAGCGAAACTGCTTTCGACATCATCGTTATCATTAAACATACCTCAAATCGTACCTTGGTTTTCTTTGAACGTATCGCCATAATAACTTCTGCTTGTTATGGATGCATGGTAATGTGTTAAGTGAGTTACATATTCAATTTTTACGAGTTTTTATTCTGCGATAAAATAAACATAAAACAATTGGAACACGAAGAAAGTATATAACACATTTTAACAACCACATCATAACTTTCTCGTGTCGTCATCGTCGATTCGATTTAACGTTACTAGTGCCCGACTAGACATCGCATGAATAAGTAATTGTAAACATCTAATAATATAATGTTTTTGTCGAAAGAGTAGAACAGAACAAAACAAAAAACAAACAAATAGGAATTCAAATGTTAACAATAATTGACAACGGCAACACGTTGATCGTGGTGGGATGTCTCTTTTTGTATACCTTCATATGACAATAGTTAAATCATAATGTATGTTTTAAATGAAATGTAAAGAATGCGTGCATTCGGAGAAAACTATCAATTTACACATTATAAGTTATTTGGTTCCGCCGCTCGATGTTTACATTTTGACGCGAGTAATTTGTGTATTTATGCAAAACGATAGATTGTATCGAACTTTGATGTAAACTCAACTTCTGTCCTTAACTACTTCTAGATTAATTTTTAAGAGTATTGTGTTAAGTATTTGAGGAAATATTGTCTTTATAACTGAGATATATTTGGAAATGTATTGTCAGTTTATAATATACCGTTAACATAACTTTCAATACTAGTATATAAACTTAAATAGTAAATTTGCTCACTATGAGAGAAAATTCGTTTTAAAATGTTAAATACATAAATACATACAGATTTTAATATTACATCACTGTATATACCCTCATATTTGATTTTAATAGATTATAGCCTGCCATACTTGTAACAATATATGGAAGTAAAACTTATATTTTTTGTGTAAATCGTTAGCATAAAAATCTAAATTTATAAAAGTGTAGATAAATTAATTTATCAGTAATTTATTATTTAAAAAAAGAGTATTTAAATCAAGACCTTTGTTGTCTACCTAACAACTCTGTGCAAATTTGTTTCTATATTGTGATTTTTCATTAGTGTCTCAATAGTAATATTGTAGTTATATTATGTCCAATTGAAGGTGATTTTGTTTTGTACATACATGTATACCATGATAAAATTGTCGGTATTTAATAAATAATTGTCTTTAAATTAATTCCAAAATAACATGTTTATGTTAAGACCTAAATACTGTTCTATTAAATGTCAAGTGTACATATATTCAATATTTAGGACAAAAATTGATACAGCTGCATGAGATATAGACATATGCAAGCACTTGTCATGAGGACATTAGTTTATTTAGTGTATTTTTCCTACCCTCAACAATGTTAAAGTGAGGCCATTTTGTTTTTATTCAATTGTTTTTATAATATCTTTGAATAATGTTTTAGATATAAACAACTACTTAGTAGAACTATTGGACACGACCGAACCGTACAAGCAATAAAAAACACAAAAACGCAAGACTTACGTTTTAAGAAACATTTTCAAACAAATAAAATTTCCAACAAAACCCATGTTTACCAACGCATGCCAGTGCTCGTCGGAAGAGAGCTCTGATATCTATTTGATACATAAACATTTTTTTTTATTAAAGGATGAATGTTTTTGCATTTTAAAGTTTTGTGAATTCTAGTTTAAAACTTATCCAATATAAATACTTCGGGCGACTATTGCATTTTGAAATACTGTAAACGTGGGCAGTGCAATGTGTCGGTTTCGATGCAAAAACAAACTAATTTACTAAAGCAGCATGTTTTCAACTAACCATTTGATCTAAGGGGGTAAATGGTTGACTGCATTGTATATTTTTATAGACTTCAAACACTACATCATAGTCCATAGTTTCATCGAAGGCTCAAGGAGGTTCAGAATGGTATAACTATCGGTTCTCTATTGTTTAACCTTTTCTTTTCTTAAAAATGATTTCTTTGATTCTACTTTGTTTTCTTAAAAACATTGTTTCAACATTTTAAAAAACAAGATTGGTTCCAATGATACTCACATACTTGTTTAACCTCGAATCATTATTCATTGTTTTGTGTTTAAAATGCAAATTACCGTCACTATTTTTGTTAATATATTACTGGGAAAAGGAACCCTACTAGCTTTGCTACCGTTCAAATCCTATAAACTTAAGATGTTTGTAACATATCTTGTTAACACATTCTAGAATAAATATGTTTAAACCAAACCAAACATAACTTGACCACTTAATGAAAATATTTAAGTTCAATTATACATAGACGTATATCTATTCGTGGAATTAAAGATACAAGTTATTGTCTTTCCGGTCGAGGGTTAGGTTTAGGGTTAGGGTTAGTACAAGAAATATCCATCCACCAAACAGTTATTTCAGAACGTTTTTATTTACTTATCACATTGACATTCAAATTTGATCGTATAGCCATTTCATAATGCGTGCCAAAAAAAACCATTGTATTGCTGATTAAACATGAAAATAATTTAAAGATACACTATTTACGGTAAGCATGGCATTAGCATAGTCGTAAAATTGGTTTACTTGCTTAGGACGGACGAAACATATGAATATCATCTAAGCGATTTTATTAGGAAACAGTTATGACTGTCATGGCACAAGTATAATGTACCTTTAATATCTTGTTTACTTAGCAAACGTCCTCAGAGATATCAAATCTGCCATTGCAACAATTGATTTCTGTGTTTTCAAGGATACATCCTGTATTTAAACTAGAGCACGTACTTGAGGTCTTATTGCGATAACACATTTCACAAATCATTAAAGAGACTTGTCAATAGATTTTGTTTAATATTAAAAATCTGATAACATGTAGTGACAAACAAAACTAGCGGTATTTTTAAAGGTATATAACTTATACAGTTTTTTTTCAAAGTCTCGATGACAAGAATTGCACCCGCTTTATAACTTTATCAATTTCAATTGAAGATAATCCGTGGCCGATTCGTTGTTGGTGTTTTCACGCTTTCTGACTTATTTGATCATTACGCATACATTATTCTTTAAATCGATGACATTTTGTTTTGAAACGCGACGCGATCATTAAACTTTTAAACCTTGCGTGACTTTAAAGCAGACGGGCAGCTCTGGACCAGACTGCACAGATACTCAGGCTTGTCTGAACCTTCGCATAGGACCCATTTTCACATTTCTAGGCTCAGAGATAGAGCTACTATACAATTAAAGCTATGAAGGCACAGTAGTTGTTCAACATTCGATATAGACACTTTTCAAAATTAAATTATTGCGATTAAATCAATTTTAAATTTTAGCAAAACAAAATGCGAGTGTTTCACAACACAAATTTTGACAATGTGTGAACACTGTTCAGTAAGCGTAGCATATTATGGATGACATAAAGATAACGTGATGAATTAAGTACTATGACTCGCGTTTTAGTTTCATGTGAGAAAAGTTAGGATATAATTATTCGATTTAGACATGGATCTAACACGGATCTATGGTCCGTATTTTATTCTAAATTCAAACACATAACTTATTCAAAATGTAAAACAGATGTCTGTTGAAGCAAGTTTCTTGATTTAATTTACATCAATACTGGTTTTATTAACAATATGTAAAATGTCATAAAAATGGTCACACACAACAACAAACATCTCATTGACTTAGAAATAATAAGTTTCCATTATCGTTGACCTGTTTTAGTTAGGACGTTATAAAACAGTTTTGTTTTATTTCTACACATACTGATTGCCAACACTTCTTTTAAAATAAGATTTCTAGAAATAATCTATGCGAAATAGCGGGTTCAAAATATAATTGATCCACCATAAACAATGACGTAAGGTTAACAAAGGGATGCTGTATACACGCATAAACTGACATTAACTACATATAGTGGTTTTCTTTATTCCAATGGCTTGATATATTATATGATTTATTAAAACAAGCAGGCATATATATTGTTCAATTATTAAACTTTTTAAGCAGGCATATATATTGTTAAATTATTAAACTAATGAAGAATGCATATTTAATATTGTTAAATTATTCAACGTGTTAAGTGTGCATGTTGTTAGGTATATATTATTGATTGTATTTGTATTTATCCGTCGCAGTTTTGTATTGCGTTACAAAGTATCCGCAAGTCTCTGGCCACTTCAGAAAATAGTCAGTTTTGGTTTGAATATACATCTTTTTTAACACCACTGAGATGTTTTTTTTTAAATATTGTATTTTACAACTAATACACTAGTGTGTGTTACGATATTTTAAAAACATGCACGCGTAATATGTTATGTTTGCATTTTTGTTTCTTTTTCATTTCAATACATTCCAGCAATGGATGTTTACCGTAAATCAACATGGGGCATTAAAGTCGTGACATGTGTAACGTTTGTCCTCCCCACCCCAAAAAAATAAATAAATAAATAAAATAAACATGATGCAATACATCAAAAATAATTGCAGGCCATCTTGAATATACATGTTCTGCCATTTTTGACGCGTGCTTTGTGTATTGTCTAGTTCCAAAACTTTTCCGTTTACGTAGTGATAGGGGAAGTAGACCCATACTAGCTCTTTGCAAACCTTTAACGATAGAGACATATGTTTTTCCGTAAGAAGTAAGCTAGTTTATATGGTGTGGGGTTTCGAATAAAAAACAATACAATCCGATTTTATCGCAATTTATTACTATATGGTAAATATACACCAGAGCAATAGAAATACAAATTTAATGCACATGAAATGAAATAAACACATGTATTAGCTAAATCCTTTCCTGCTGACAAGATTTTAGAACATAGCATCATAAAGTGCACATTTCAGATTCTCGGAATTCATCTTTGAAAATATCAGTGATACAACGTGTAAATTATCCGTTGACTAAGCCGTAACACCGAGCGTGTATTTAATTATTTAAGGGTATTAGTCACAGTATGATTATATGACGATTGTAGAAGTTATTGTCATAGATTACAAAAAGTAATGTTTACATTATGTTTAAACAAGCGAAATAAAACTCCTAAGAACAATCGTATTTAACATCATGGGTTTTAATGGATGATTGTAATCGGTACAATAATACAACGTTTTATCAATGATTGGAAAACTACGATGAGTACTATGAAAGCGTTTATGTTTCGCTGTTCATTATTAAACCCTTTCGGGGCACAGTAGTAGCGCTTTAGCCTTTGCTTCCAGAGGTCCCCGATTTGAATCCTAAATAAGGCAATATTTGTTAAACAACTTGTTTCAAGTATTTAGAGTAAGTGAAGACTTTTAAACAACATATATGTGTATTTAACATATAAAATTATTTTTTCTTATATACAGAAATATGTGAACAAGTCCCTTTAATATAAAATATAATATCAGAGATACATTCCATAAATAATTATTATTTTGATAAGTATGCTTGCAACTAAAAACACTGAACAATACAAATATCCTCTCTGCATATGCTGTGAATATAATTTTATTATATGTTATATTATATCCATTATTAGATTCATAATATTTCTGCAACAACCACGTAGTATTGTTCTCTTTTTTTGTATGATCATTTTGCCCAACACTTGAAACTGCCAAGTGTGTATCCAACACAATTACGTTACGTTCTGTTCGTTATGTTCTTCTATATTTATACAGAGGGATAATATTTACAATCATTTCGGATGAGCTTGGAAGCTCCTATGATAACAATTACTTTATTTCAACTAGATGTTATAAACATTGTAGAGTTTGTTGTTTCAATTAATAGCTGCATAAACTCCATGAGTCAGACAGGAAACAAACTATTTTATTTTTGTGCCAGGAAACCACCACGAATTTACTTTCCGTCATTGGGTCCAAGCTCTTTGACTGAGACGTTTGCATCTCTTGCTTTTATTCCGTGATATATTCCTTTCTCTTTGTAACGGTAGACCGTGTCATTAACGAGGTTCAACTCAAGATCACCCTCATATTCCGTGTTTAGTTCGTCTACATACATTGTAGCTTCACCAAGAATACGTTTTCTAGGTGGACATACAAGCGATCAAATCCAAGACATAATTTCTGATGTCGTTGAAGAATTGGAGTAGGAGCCTGTTCCGCTCACACTCAAGGTGGTTTTGGAATCACCCGTTGCAACCTCCGGTAAGCCAGCTTCAACGTGTACACATTTATACAATGACACCATTGAGCTGAACCCCCAGTGCCTGGTGATACTAACGGTTTTCGAGGCACGCATATCAAACGTGTGATCTCGATCTGTACCGTTCGCGAACTCCTGTTGAGCTAGGGTTTCTAGAGTAGTTGCAACACGTGCCATTGTCAGATTTGGATAAGTCACATTTTTCAAAATAGTCGCTTTAATTTCCCGGAGCATTGCGAATCCGAGACGATGAATATCCCATCCCGCCGCTCCAAATATACCACAGCATATTCCCGATCCTACGTCCGGCCAATATTCAAACCCCTCTTTAAGATCTTTTGAAATTACTCCATATTCCCTATTATGGTTTGTGACGAACGATATACCTCCCAACCGACGCCTTATATCCCAACAAGAAAACATCAGACCGGCCTGTAGAATAAGTATGGTAATGCGTTCACCGCGTTCAAAGCTAAATTCATCTGAATACCCCGCGCATCTGCCCAATAGAAACTTGCTACCGTCAGTCATCACAACCTCTATGCCCCTTAAACGAAAGTGCTCCATCCATGCTGTAATTTTCTGTAATGCAGCTCCTTTGTCAAGTTTTATAAATGTCAACGGCTCTCCATTTTCTGCCCCGAAAGCATTACTGTCTGTGAAATAGTCTGTGTTTACGTCCTTTTCATGGAACAAGTACGGCATGTCGCGGTTAACCGTTGACATCTTAACTGTTCAACTCTCGACAAAATTGTGAAGTAGCGAGACGGAAGCACTTAATAACCCTTGACCCGACCTGCACATTCTCATTCGACAACAGCAGGAGCTACCATATTTCATGCGCTCAATAAAAACAGTTGTGCAGTAACCGTTTATAGCACAGTTATTTTGTTCAATAAGAGTAACGAAAACAGCATGTTCACAGCTCGATTAATTCACAGTAAATAAAAACAATTCCAAAATGTGAACACACAGTAAAAGCACGTGATGTGTTATGATTCATCCCACATTGGTGAATCCCAATCGATTTATCTAGATAGTACATTGGTAATGAAAGCGCTGAAGGCTCTCCAATTGATCACTAATGTGTGTACAGAGGGCATTATAGTACCGTACTTTGGGTGTTAAACAAACTTCTGTTTTTAAAACCAAAGAGCGTCCATATATATAGAGACACAGCACTCACTTAGGTTGTTCATAGTACATAACGATTTTTTCAGTGCAATCACCAGTATCTTAGTCGTCGTCGTAATCGTCATCGATGTTGTCAAATTCAACTTCATCATCGGAGTCATCTTAATCATCATCATTATTATACTGATGATCATCATCAAATTCAACATGTTCGTTTTTTCACCGTCATAAGCATCATTGTCATCATAAACGTTCGCATAATCAGAAGCATTGTTCACATCACCAGATTGCACCAGATTGCAATTATCGGTGATACCAAATCGTTTTGATATGAACATGTCAGGAATACTCATGTCCGCATTCCTAATTATTGCTTTAAAACTTATGACGTAAACTGTTATAATGATGATGTATAAATCATGTATTTCATTCTGATGATGGTAGTACTATAATTATGAATATGATGACTGTTAAGATGTTTATGACAATGCAATCTCGATGAAGAAGACGATAGGGATGATTGCGGTGATGATAGAGTTATGTCTTTGTTAATGATTAGAGAACATGACGGTGGGGTGGTGTTTTTGTTGTTGCTGATGATGAAAACGGTGATGCTCTGACACGATGATGGTGATGGTGAAGAAGATAAAAACGAAAGATGATGAAAAGAATCATTACCACTTTTATATGATGCTCACTGACAACAAACGGAGAACAATGCACATTTAACGTAAACTTGTTTGCTCAGCGATAATTTAATAAATGCTGTTCACTCGAGTAATGTGCACATTTTGTGTTGTTTTTGTTCTTTCATTCTTATTGTTAAAGTTGAAAAATGTATTATTTTGTCACTGTATTTTTAAAATCAACGGGAAAAACGAACTTGCACAATTTCAAGTTTGTACTATTTAGATCCAGTGAAAATCAACCGAGTGGAATGCATCACAACACACCACGTTAGGAGACATCGATATCAGGGCAAGTTACAAAATTGTTACAAACATGTTCTTGGGATGAACTAAGGAAGAGGTTTTCTTAACTTGCACTTTCCCTCTTTCCAAGAAATGCAAAGCTAATTGCAGATGTTTGCAATTGTTTTTGACTTCATTATAGTGTACTCAAATCCATATGGTCTCCTTATACGTTTGAACGTTATGTTTTCTAACACATCTGGTATATCTGGCGCAACAGTGTTATCTTTTGTAGAGACCCTGCGTATAAAAATGACCAAACTCCTGCAATACAGGACGGACTACATTTTAATGGCTTTTAATTTGAAGCCAACACTGAAGCCAACCATTAATACAAATGAGGGGGAAATGACTTGAATACGGCTAGGGAAACCTTGTGGGGTCGGTTCGACTGGGTCCATTTACAGCACTGTTTTTTATTATTTATTTAACGACTAAATGGCCTTAACCCAAATGGCCCCATACAAAATCCCTTCCTACGCATGTCATCTACCTACAAACCAATTACAGCAAAAACCCAATCCAAACTAAGGTTATTAATCGGAAACACTTTTGCTATTTTGAGAAACAGTGACCTTCACTTCTTTATATTGACCATACTGGTCCAAAATGCAATCACTCACTGTTACCTACCAACACACACAATTTCCGAACAATATCTCAAACCTATCTGCAGTTATTGAGAAAAAACAGACTTATCATTTTTTAGGAACATGAAACTTGGCCTTGAACCTACTGGCCTCTTATCCATCCCCATGCTCGATCTTTATGTCAGCTAGAGAAAGGTGTTTTTTCTAACAAACACTTACCGGAATGCCCTTAGTTCACAAAGTAAAATAAGGGACGTATGGAAGCCCAGGGCTATGTGGTGATCTCTCACGATGATCCTAAAAAAATATGCAAGTTACACTTAAATATTTGTAGTAATAACAAAGATATTGTTAAAAGCAATTAATTTCAACTTGCATGCCAACCTTAACCTGACTTCTCTAAAACACACGTTTTTATTTCAATGTCGGTAGCAGACAGAAAGATATGGAGTTGTTATACGTACACTTAAACAAGACTTTTTCAAAAATGAAAGGGATATTCTTATCATTAATTAAAGATAAAGGTTATGGGCCTTTATTAGTGACCTCGCATGATTATCAAAATAAAGTGTTACGTTTCAATCGAATAAATATAGTAGTAGTAATAATAGTAGTAGTTAAGTACTTGTGTGCAACCATTAGCCATCATTATTTTAGTACAAAAAGGGGCTGACATCTGCTTAATTGTTAGGTAAGAGTTATGTACCATGGTCAGTGACATAACTCAATGACCCGTACACATGTAGTCAGTTCCAAATAAATCCCTATAGATACCACATGGAGATGTTGAATATCTAAGTTCAAACAATAGCATGATGATGCTGAATTGCGTGTCATCATCAATCTCTCCCCTCACAAAATGACTCCTAACTCATACAATAACAATTGAATACCTGATGAGGAAACAGTAAAATTAATTTTATAACAGGCTAACCTTTACCACAGCATTAAGCTAAAATATTTCGGCAAATATATCGTTTAAAAGTTGAGCTAAACACGCCATTTTTAATAAAAAAAATGCCAGCGAAAAGAATCAAAATGTACGTTACAAACATATGCGGCATGTCCTGAGACACCAAACATTTAGTTGTTACGACTAAAAGGCTGGATATTGGTTAAGGCGACCTTTCAGAAGTTTATCAGGCAAGGTTTAAACAAACACGGTAAGGATTGACAAAACAAACTGACAAGATAATGCCACTGTTGCTAAAGCAAAATGAATATGAAAGCAAAGTAATCGGCTTGTCAAGATAACCGACGAGACACATTGTTTTATCGATGAAAAAATTCAAATTAATCAGACTTTATTTCAATGCTGTGTCATTATTTTAAAAGCTATGATTGTGCAGGTGGACCTTTCGAGTTATCTAAAAAATGGTTCTTCAATATAAAGTGGTTTATACTTGTTCACTCTTTGTCATTTTGACAATAACGAGAATATTAACTTTCCCATGGCTCTTTCACTTTAAATTAAACTATGATGAACGTGCGTACGCAGTTTTAAATCAAATATTCACCAAATAGTTCAAGCTATATTATTCAAAAATTGGTATGCCTTTGATTAATGCCCGGATGATATTTGCATACAACAAGTGCATACTTCTACTACTATGTCAATATATAAGGTAACTCAGTTTTTATATGGTTGCTTGTACAAACAATTGCTTATATCTAGTGCATACATTTGAATTGATTACATTGCAAAAAAACATGTTTGTGATGGTTTCTACATCAACTCAATCCTTGCATATGGTTTTAGTTCCAAAAACAACAATATGCTCTTATAATTGCACAACTTTAAACATGAATTAAATGGATTTGTTGTGTAACATTTGTCTGTTAAAAAGTGTATTTTCATTTTTTTTTTTTTTT
>VMBQ01009272.1:12190-32031 GCA_007657795.1 Dreissena rostriformis
AGATACAAATATACACAGTGCAATGAACATAAGCATATCAATGTTTTAGCTGATATCACTATAGGCAGCATTAATAGATTCCATGCACATGCGCACATGATTAAATCAATTGCAATATTATTGAAATTGACCCAAGGTAAGCTATTGCATACATGCACATGTCCACAAATTATAACTGATTGCGTTTGTAAGTGTGTATAAATGGACAATATGTTTAAGATAACCGTGTTGAAACGTTTCTATTTTGTTTTACTTTACAAAGTGTGTATCTGACTGCGTGGGTATTCCTGTTAAAATAAATAATACAAAACACAACCTTGCGGTTGTAACAATAAATTGACACCTGTACAGACAACAACTCTTTAGTTTTATATGGTATTTACTTTTCACAGTTGGTACGATACGCCAGAGCATGTTCATGTGTTAAAGATTTTAATGATCGTTACCGTATATTAACGATGAAATTGCTAAAACAAGTTTTTTTTGTATCATAACCTACGACGTAAATTCGCTAAATTTCATTCAAAATAAGTGATTTAATTAAATAAAAATTGTTTCTTTAAAATAGCATTTTACTTATGGAATTTACCAACCATCATTTTATGGACATGTTTTGAAGCATTTTCTTCTTCCTAACATTGAGTTATTAAATGGTAATTAAATTGACTGCGTTTAAAAACTGCTACCCAAGTCCACAGTCAATGCAATCTCACCGGGTGTGATCTGGCACATGTCACGGACACGACCAGCCACACTCCAGTAACTCACCACATGATACTGCTGGTTCAGCAGTTTGATTGTCATATTACCACTATCTGCAACCAGGACCTGTTGATCCGGGAGAACACATATAGCAGTTATATTGCATGTGTTTGAATCACTTGATATGCGTAGATTGTGCTCACATTTCCCCACGAGAGTCATCACCTGATTACTGAATACTTTTCTCCCAAATTTGTACAAGTACTGATCAAGGTCACTGTTTGCCTGGTATGTGCCTTGCTTGCTACTCTGTAGCAACCTCCACAGACCTGATAATTTGGACAAATACAGCTCAGTATCTGTGATAGTTTGGTTTAATACAGAACGTTCCAATTTAAATGTACAGTTATTTCTTAGATATGATTCAACTTGTTTTGTTTTGGTAATGCATTTCATGGTTGCTATAAAGCATAGTTTTTTCTTGTTCTTGTCACTGCTGTACTGTAAGGCTTGCAGGAGTAGTTTCAGTTCATGGTAACGCATCCTGCTGGTATTAATACATGTCTTGAGAGTAGCCTTAAAGCTTAACATCGTTTTTTTTGTTTCAATCAAAGTGCTTTTTTCAATTTCCTCCAAAGCGGAACGTATTGATTGGTACATTTTTTTCACAATGTTTCGCTCAACTTTTGGTGTTTTCCTCAAAGTGCCCCTTTCCATTGTGTTTAAAATAGGATTTATTTTTGTGTTCATTTCACGTACCATGATTTCTTGTTTCAGGTATGAACCATTCAATATATAGATGCTGGATTCACAGCAACTGCGGAGCATCTTTATTTTAATCAGATTGTTCTGAAGCGTTTCTTTCAGTTTATCCACGCCTGCTGTATGTTTGTTTGCTGAGTTAAGCGTCACCTTCTTGCATTCACTGAAACAAAGACATAATTATATTTAAAAACTAGCATTAACGATGTTAATAAACATTAGGAAAAAAAACATGTAAACATTTAAGCTTGTGGAACTGTCCATACATACATTCAGAGTATTTCTTACACAAATGTTGAGGCCAAACTTATTTTGTTGCGTCCCAATATGTGGACCCATTAAAAGTATTAATTAAATACTGTAGAAAGTTTAACACCGTACTCAATTAGTATTCATTCTTTAAAAAGAATGCATGGTTTACACCTTCTTATTGCAAGGAAATTCAGCCATTCACAAATTATGAATTGAATATAAATTTCATAAAAATATTACGCTTGTTTGGAGAAGCCTGCCATATTACTACGTGATAGGTTATGCAAAGCGTATCATGATACTGATGAGGTATTTCGTATTTTAGCTGAACACGTTTAGTTACTGCATGGAATCAGAGTATTTTAATGTTTATTCATCATGCTATATTTGATTGCTAAGACATTAATGGTCACTTTTTGTATCTCTCTATATTTCCGGATATGTGAAATACGTTTTTTTTTGTAAGTCTATACACTTTAGTGTCTTGAAGTACTACCTTTACACATACAAGAGTGCCAACGGCTCAAGTTTGATCACCTGAGATCCAATCAAATTTAATAATCTTATCTTCTTTACCCATTTTAACAGAGCTCTATTTAAAATGTGTATTTCACCGTAAACATTTCGGAATTATTCACGACTATTTTTTTTAAATATTAGGCCTAGCCCTTATTAATGCAGTTAATCTAAAAACATTTTAAATTGACCAAATGACATATATTTTGGTATCAATGATATAATAAATTGTATCATAAATTATTGTAAAGTTTAATGCGTCTATTATTTTAAAAGTACATACATGATACATGCTGAATTTTTAAGCTATATAACAAAATTACCAGTATTGCAATGTCAATTATACCTTGTCATCAAATTGCTGTCATAAAAAGCTACCTTTTGAAAATAAAGTGATTATTATTAATATGATAGTTTGAAGTTGTGGTAATTTATTTAAAAACGTATCATGAAATACAAAGTAACAGACATGACGAGCTGTATTATACCTTTATTTCACCTTTAAACCCTAAGTGTTGCATTGGCCTTTCGAATTTGGGAGACAGGTGTTGGAGACAGCTGAACAATTACAAACACTTATTTAAATGCACGAATAAATCATTTTCGTATATTCATATTCAATGTTTGACTTGACAAATATCTATCGTGTCTTATTTATACAGAAATTAAAATGTTTAAGTAACTATGCAACACATTGTTTATTAAAATAGTGTGTATGCCTTAATTTAAAAGTATCTAGAGGCTCCGCTGTAAAAAGGTTAGTGTTGTTTCGAATGTCTCTGAATCTCAACACAATCGATGTCAGGCCTTGATGTCACCCAATTGTAGCAATATTGGCACTGATGAGTGGTGTTTCTGTTGTTTTTTAAATTTAAATTCAGTCAAAATACGGCGTGCAGTGAACCCACTCCCATTTGTCCTGTGTTTTACGGTTTCCAATCTGTAAAGCACATAATTTTGCAATTAACTGAAAATTGCAATACTTAAATCAGAGGTAGGGGAGGAATGGCTGTGTAAATAATGTACTTATTCAATTTTAATTAAAACCGGGATCTTCCGATTAGCACGTGAACGTTTTACCAAATGTTTTCATAAGCCCGGTGTAAATATTGTACAGAACCACCATACAAGATGTGTACGGGACCATCATACAGATTTTCACATAATATATCAACTACCAGCCGTCGCTTTATTCCTTATTACAGAACACATTTGCCTACTGTGTGTTGCCTATTTGATTTGCACAATTATAGTAGAAAAGAACAATAATACATAACATTTCACTTTAAAACAGCAGCATACTTTTTAAAAGCCTTTATGTCTATTTACATTTAAGAAAAAACTACTAGCAGTGCTCTCCCTAGAGGAATAATTATATGGCACCGTAGAATATCACTAGAGTCTCACAAATGTGTAAGCTCTCAATATGACGAAAACAGTGTAACTATTGCAATTAGTTATTGCCACTATACCTGTGACTATCTAAAACACAACTAGAGCAACACAGCTGACAGTGGTACTTGCAGTACCTCACTACTATGTAATACGTGTGTATGTCACATGTTTGTACAAAAGCCACCAAGTCCTTGGAAATCGGCCAGTTTTTAAATTCAAATTTACGGTATTGAATATGTGTTACTAACAATTCATCATGTAATCCACAACACTTTATACAGAAACAGTATTCACATTTTTCACAGTAACACACTGCATATTTAACAATATTCTTTTCAAGGCAGGATTTACAAGGAAAAAAGCTAACTCTTAAATAACCAGCACCAACGGAAGAATGTGAATTTGTGACCATGCGTTTCACAAAATCTTATTTAACTCATATTGCACTTGGTATCAACTGTTATATAAGTCTACATTCTCGTACTGATTTTTCAGTAACGTATTACCACTTTCATTGCCCAGTGTCCTAAGTTAGAAAATGTAAGTTTCAAAAAAAAAAATCAATGACACAAATATATTGTTCTATCGAACGACTTTAACTGTGAACAAATCACGAGGTTATAACTACAGACGTATAGCCTGTTATGAAAGATGACATGATAATTGAAGATAGCAGAGTGCCATCCAGGTATAAAGGGATAAATGTAGACGTTTATGTATTTACATGAGTTTAACTTGTTTCCAAAAGAAAAGTAGAACAGAAAGTTTCCCAAAGAAAATTAAAGAAACTTTTTAAGACGTTTAATAAAAAATATGAATAATAGGAAGGGTATCCACGCTTTATCTAAGTAAACCTACTCGTGCCTTTACTGATGGTAATTATCATCATCAAGAAATCTAACCTGATGAAGTTACCTAAGATGTGTTTCATGTCAAGTTCTGTAGTAAAAAGGTGCAGCCATCTGATGCTTACTACCTAAAATGTATTGTTTTATTTTATTAGTCTAATAACAACCGAACTATGTTTTTAATAGCGTTTTAGCATTATGACAATCATTTCACAGTCTAAAGCTTGCTCAGTTCAACACATGATGTAAAATGGTTTACACATATAGGATCTTGGATGAGTGGTCGTTTTGTATTGAATTTATTAAACTCGTCATCTAAATGAAGATAAAAACGAGGCTTGCCGAGATTTTATCTTCATTTAGATGACGAGTTTAATAAATTCAATACAAAACGACCACTCATGCAAGATTTTATTTATAACATGACCAACAAAATGCTTTAAAACACACATGTATTCCCCTCCGTGCCATATAGAGGAAAGGTCGATATCTATAACGAAGCAGCAATGCGGTCATTGTGTGTACCTGAGCATGAGAAGTAGTTCTGGACGAATAAGCCTATATGGTTGTGTAACTATAAGCTGCACTCCGCAGTAAACAAAAAGTGCATTGTGGGTAAGCAAGTTGCGGTTGTAAATGCCTTGTCTTTGACAGCGCGTATGAATATATTTTAAGTGATTCGGCTAATTTGCATAGTTATATAACTAGTGAAATAACACCCGTGTAATAAACAAAATTGAGCATTACGTTATTTCACTCCTGGAGCGTAAGTCATGTTATAATAGTAATTAGGCATTAAGGTGGTAATCAAAATTATATTCTTAAACACATTAAGTTAGTTCAACTCCAAAAGCATATTCCGAATAAAAATAATTTCATAATATGACACATATCAGTGCATATATTGGTAATATAAAATAATTGTAATTAATATACGAACAAAGCTTCTAAGTATGCAGCTTGCAGTGTAACTGTTTACGCGCTCATTGATTCTATATGAGATAATATAGCCTCACGCTTAGCATTCAGCTAGCATGGCGATGTGGACAATGTAGTAGACGAATTCGATTCATTATTGTCTGCCGGCGGGAAATGTCTCCAACATTGTATTGGCTATTAATAAAGTAAGATTAATACCTGCGCAAGACATCTATACCGAAAAAAGTATAAACATGAATTGTTTCAAGTATGTTCTTATTTATACCGCATTTGTATAATTTAAAGACACTGGCCGTTAAATTAATAGTTTGATAAGCTTATATTTCTGAATTGTTTATTTATATTCATAATAAAAAGAACAGTTTAAATTGAACAAGGTGTTACAATTTGGCAGCGATCTTCGGCGTCAAAATAAATTTTAGGAACGACAGCAAGGGTTACTGCCGGCTTTCACCTATATGATTCTATGATGTGTACAAGACAAATGATATTTGGACAATAACTTCAACATAACTGAAGAGAGAACTATGGTTTGTATATGCATTTATCTGTCAACATTCTTAATGTATTGGATGGTTTGAATTTGCTATCTCTTCAATACTTAAGAGCTGTTCTCTGCACAATAAATAATTGTATTAAATACACAATTAGTTACGAATAGGTTCTTTAATTTGAGTTAACTGGTAAGTTATAACTCCTTAACTAGTTACGGATCCCTAATATTTTTGATATCAGTATCTCAAGATGCAAATCAAACAAAAGATCGAAAAGGCATGCTCAATAATATTAAACCGATTACATTGGAGAATAATGTGAACCATTTGTCTGTATATCAAGTGTTGGCGAAATTTAAGTACAATGTTTTTAATCATACCATGTTCTATAAATGATAGATGTAGATACTCTATCAATTATCTTACATCAAAGTTATACATATTGTTGTTATTCACTTTACCTCATCACTTGAACGATCACGTTTATGAAGATAAAATGTGAGGAGTCCAGTGGACGTTTTAGGTTGTTATCTATATTTATCTCGGAAATGTCTAATTTCAGGCTGTTGACGTTACATATTTATCTCAAATTTAGATGACCACACTTTAGGATTGTTTCAGCAAAATTAATACTAAATATAAAGCAGCCTCTCGGCTGCTAAAATAAGGGTGTGTATGCCAACACTTCAATTAAATTAAAGAGTAAGTAACATTGAAGATATATTCTCTGTGATAAAATTCTTTGTTAGCACGACATGTTAAATAAATAGTCATAGTTTTGCTACTTACTTATTTGAAATTATCGGCGTTATGGTTATAATAACACTTCTGCTGACCATATAAATGTGTCCACTACAGGATTAAAATTAAAAATTTACACATTCTTCATAATCACTGATTTGGCAACGTTCAATGAATTAAAGCTTAAGCATGCTAATGATTTGATTATAAGTATAAGGATAAATATACTATTCCTTTTTGTTTTTGAAGTTCTCAACAGGTCACCTGCAGTAAAAATAATAAAATAAGTATGTTTTGTCGGATCTCCCCTTCACTCGCGATGTTCTCACATTTAGCATATTCGGACCGCTAATAACTCACACGCTGCGATCTAAGTAAGGTTTTAAACTCTTTAAAAAGTTCTTGTTTATAATGAATATACTCATTTGTGTCAACAGGCATATTAACTGTAAACAAGCAAAAGCGTCCTCCGAACCGGGTACCAGTATGTATTCGAGAAAGTCAGAGTTATCTCGCTTTATGGTATTTTATGACCGATATGGTTAATGTCAAAATCCTACCTGCAGTATGTTTACCACTAGATCTTGTTATTTTACTGATTGTCAAATTTTATGTTTCGTGATACATATATCATAGTCATTAAGTAAAGACATGAAATACAATTAGGGTATTAACTATATTAGTGTAGGCAATCAAGTTCATGATGTTAAACAAAAAAACGGAATGTTCAATTTACACAGATTGAAGTTCAGAAGCCAATAACATATAGTCATATCTGTACGATGTGTCATAATACTTGCTTACGATTCCGTCTGAAAACGGATCCGGGTTTGGTATCATACATTTAACATCACTATACCTGTGCATATTAATTGTGAATTTTATGAGCTGTCGAATGGCGATCAATAATGTATGCTAATATCAATTATTGATGATATCGATATCGTCAGAAAATGTGCACGAACATTTCTCCTAATTGTGTTATTATTTTGTTTGGATTATTCTTCGCTTTAAATGAAAATATTATAATATATAATACTATATAATAGTTAACTATATGTATTCGGGTTTTATCATATATAACAATAAACGCTTTCGTCTTTACGCTCTTTAAAACTTGTAATCTCGAGGGGTATGAAAGAGAACTAAAGCGAGGTAATGTCGCGTTTTCTTTAACATAGCTTGAAGTCTAAGGTTGTCGTCTATGAAATATTTTCTTATACCAAGATTATCCGACTTTAGCATTTAATTATAACAGTTAAGGGTAAGTGCTTGACTTTTGCACATGAATAAAACATTAAAACGAGTTTATACGATTTTAATGCCGCATTTGTCTCAATCTTAAACCAATTCATGAATAATACTACGGAATGTGTAATACAATATATTAACTAACGTGTAATGTTACCATTAATAAAATGTTTACTGATATGAACTTTAACAAGCCAAAGTATGAGCACGTTTACTCGTATTTATTTGTAAAACCATATTGTGTGTCTATGTGCCGTAAAAACAAATCTGTACACAACTGGAGGATTTGCCAACATTGTACATGTCTTTTGAACACAAAGGAGTTTTCGACTTTACAGCATAACATTATTTGCAATTGAACTAAAAACACTTTTACTGTCGTTGATGTCCTGGTACTTCTGAACTGTTGTTCTAGTTTTCCACGGAACAGTGTTTTATCTGTTTTCAAAAAAAAAGTAATACTATCGTATATACTCGCTTAAATAATTGTCCTGTATCATCGGTGCATGCCGTGACATCCACAGTAATACGCCAAACGATGTCGACATGTACGTGCCAGAGCGCTAGACCACGAGTAACCTGCACCATCTGTACACAATATGTCGGACAAAACTGCCTTTGGACACTTCAACGCAACATGTTGAAACATGTCGACTATTGTATTTGTATAATACCTACATTGATTACAATACGCTCGAATACGTATAAGTCGGATGTAGGATAAGCGCTGTAGACTTATCATATCTAGGTCGAAGGTTTGAGACCACGTGAATCGGTTTGTCAAGCATTTTAATCAGTTTTTTTCTATTTAAAATTATTTTTACATCTTTTAAAACGTCCCTTTGAATCTTGACATGTCGGAGATTTTTATCCATGATAGTAGTATCAGCTGTAAGTTTTCAATTGTACAATCATTACATCGAACGTTCGTGACTTGAAATAAAAGTGTGCATTTGCTGCATAAACGTGGTCCCGAAAAACGTCGAAAAGCTTGTTTGCTCACGAAATAAATTGACGGCGTTACAGTGCGTCTGTATATGAAGATGTTTGTATAATACTAGTCTTACATGATCTCCTGTGATATTCGTCTGACCAAAGAACGCACGCAGTGAGACAACACAGTAACATCGCAACAGGATGTTTACAATGTTGTCATAGTAACCCACATTTCTTATTTCAAGTTCAGAAAAGTGTCATTAAAGTCATTTTATAACAGCAGTTTTATTTAAATTTTTTGCTGTTTATCGGAACTGTTTAACAGCAGTTGAAATTATTTTATGTAACTATCAAACCAAACTGGCTTTACAATAGAGCTCCAACACACTGTTTATTGATCGATAAGCAAGTATAATGCGATCATTGTTAGTTCTCGTATTCTAACCTGACAATCGATGATTTTTCTCTGGACAAGAAACAACATTTCCTCTGTTTATCTACCAATTAGGTACGCAAAAAAGTTTCGAACCTTTCTTTAATATCAGTTGTACTAAAATACGTCAGTCTTTTAGAGAATTCATACGACACGAGCCTTCTTCAAATCATTTGGATATTGACCAATAACTAAATACTAAGTTCTGATGCTTATAAATAACATCCGATTGAAAAACTGATTCAGATGTTTTGTTGGACTAAATTTAAACATAGAGAGCGGCATCACCATATAGAGCTGAACTAACCGTTTTGAACTTATACAATATTGAATGTTGAGTGTTTTGCATTTATTATTTATAAAAAAAACTCTAGGTAATCTTATAATCTGCTACAATTATATGCTGTTAGAAAGAATCTCGAAGCAATTCCAAACGTGAACTATAATTGGCCTATTTCTTTCAACAAGTTTATACTTGAGAATGAAGTACAACAATGCTCGCAAAGAAGATAATCCAAGTATGCTTTCAATGAACGTTTATTATGTGTGTATGATAGAAATGCAATACTGCTGCAGCTTCTGGAGTTTCACTTCTTTATATTACCTCTCTTGTCATATTATGTTAACCGCTAAGACTGAGTACTAGCTAGTATTACCCTGCATTTTGTAAAAGAATGTTTCATCCGCTGTTCATTAAATCGTATCTTGTACGCCGTAATTATTATAACGTTACATTATAGTTTGTACATGGGTGCTCTTTATAACGCTTTTAACTAGTTCATGCTTGACAAGGACAAAACCGTAATAACAATATGCACATCGGAAACAGGCCAGTATACATAAAGTGAACATGCCTTAGGATTATCTCCCTTGATATAGTATGTTAACCGCTAATTATTAACCTACAGTTTGTAAAGGAATGTGCTCACCCACTGTTCCTATAATCTTATCGTGTGTGCCGCAATTATCGTAGTTGTACATAGTAGCTTGTACATGGGTGCTTTTTACAACGCTTTCAACTAGGTGCATGCCCAAATTATGGTAACAATATTCACAAAGGAAACAATCCAGTAAATTTGCAGTAAGCGTACATTATGATTACCTTCCTTGCCATATTATATTAACCGCTTATTACTACCGTACATTATTTGTAAGAATGTGTTCAACCACTGTTAATTAATGATATCTTGTCTGATGAAATTATTTTTATTTTGTTCACGGTTGTTCTTTATAACGATAATGCAGTTTTGGCATCTATACGTCACCTGTCCATGTTCGCTTGTATGTTTTCTTGTTTATGGATACGTTGTGTTTTCCGGACAGTGTAACATTCGATTGTTATCTGTGAGCGTTTTCCCAAAGTTTATAAACCTTACAAAGTTAGAACATAGCGACAGGAATTATTGGCCTTGTTTTATGGCGTGTCAAACGTTGCAAAATTCAATGTTTCCATACTTATGTGGTATATTTGAATATATATGTTCTATATTTCCTTTTTGGTATGGTATAATTGCATATATATTATGTTGTATAAATTCACATNGGTTTAAAATCAACAACTTACTATATTTTTTTGTTACTGATCTACATTTGTGCAAAACGACCATAATGGTAAATAATTATGTTTACTATCATTAAACTCGTGTATCGTAATGTACTATGCTCGTCAATGAATGTCCACTTTTTGTGTTAACAACCTAAGGTAAATAGGAAGCTGCCTAAGTCACCATATTGATATGAACACTATCTTAAAATTAAGATTTCTTGAAACATATGATGGTGAACATAGGAATTAAAATAACATTCATCGAATTAAACCACGTAAGATAAACACAGAGATGCTTCAAGAGAAATATAGAACCACTAACCGACGATAGCCAGTCGTTGTCCTTAGTCAAATGATATAAAATGCTGTGTTATAAAATGTACTATCAAACACACAGGACAACACGTTTTGAAAGTAGTGCATGTATTGAGTGTGCATTTTGTAAAGTGTGTATACCTTATCTATCGCAGTTTCTGACTTGTATCAATAACTATCCGCAAGCCACTGACAATTCAGCATATAGTCAGTTTTGGTCCAAAGACTTCAATGTTACAGTTTGATATTAGTATGACTTATCACAGAGATGTTCAGGTAATTAAGGTGGGTTTCAACTTATAAACTACAGTGTGTTACGATATAAAACAAACATGTTTGAACTGTTATATCTAGAACTTAAAGAGGTGTAATTATAGCTGTGAAATAGTTGACGTGGGTTCTGAAAACAATTGCTTGGACATGACAAAAAACCTTGAAAATAAGTGCATGCTTAGCCTCGCTAAACGACCTGTTTTTACTGCTTAAGGTTTAACAAACTGCGTACGGATTATCCTAGTACAATAGACCGTGTGTATACAGTTTTTAAAATTCGTCTGCTGTATATATTTCTGTTTGTAACACATTATCGGTTCATTGTCTGGTTTTCGAACGTTGCCGTTGACGTAGTGATAGGGGAAGTCATCCAAACTAGGTTTATTCAAACCTTTGACGACATAGATGATTTTTAGAATAGCTAGCTGGGTAGATGGAACATCTGAATAATGTTCAATTGTTCAGATATTCTGAAACTTAATGCATAAGTTATGATGTATGGGGTTTAAAAAAAAACGATGTACAATCCGATTTAATTGCAATTTTATTACTCAATGGTTAATATTCACCAGAGCAACATCATAACATGTTTTAAGGCACATGCAATTAAATAAATACAAGTATCAGCTAAATCTCTTCTTGCTTACAAGATTTCAGAACTTAGCATCATCTAGTACAAATTTCAGGTCATCGGAATGTATCTCTTGGGGAAGCCGTTATACGACGTGTCCGATTACAATGTCTACAACACTAAACGTGCATTGAATTATTAAAGGGACTTGTTCACATTTCGGTACGATGTCGATTTTCAAAATGTCCGTCATAGATTAAAAAAAAATGTATACATTATGTTTAAAAAAAAAAGCAAATCAAAAAAGTTACTCAGACACAATTTTAAAATATTGGTTCATTAATGGACAATCCTCATTCGAAATCGGTATGATAACACAGCGTGGGTATTACTTTTCCGCGATAAGTTGGAAAATACGTTGGGAGCTAAAATAGCGTTTATGTTTCGCTTTGAATTATTAAAGAATTCGCGGCGCTATACTAGCGCGTTAGCTTTTTGCTTCCATAGGTCCGGGTTCGACTACAGGTTAAGTTAATATGTTTATCCATCGTGTGCCCTTGCCTTTATAATTAGATAAGACTATACATACCATATAAGATGTTAAGTAAAACTCTATTGTGACATATTTTTAATACGAAAATTTGAGTGAACAAGCTCCTTATATATAATGTATATTTTCAGAGATAAATTCCGAAAATTATTATACTTTTGAAACATAATTAATAGTTGCAACTAAATACAGTATATAAAAGTAAATATGTATTATGTGAATCTTTTTTTAATGTGAATGTCAATATATTATTATATTCATGTAATAGTATAATAAATATACTATAAATAGGTGTATTTATGAGTTAAATTACAGGTCCTCCTGCGTCTTCACGACTGCATGTTTGTGCGGATCTGCCCCTTTGACATTTCCGGGAAAAGTGCCAATGTTAAGGCAAATAGGGCAAATTTAACCCGGGTCATTTACCAGTGCATTGTGGCTTATAAACCCTAAATGTGCTTTGGTGGAAAGTTTCATATGTGACTCATCAGAGTGGTAATTTAGATGTCGAAACACAAAGGAGCCATTATATATTATATTATGCAGAACAATGTTATAAATAATAATGTGGAGGAAGGAAATTTGATCAACGATACATTGCACCCCCGTTAAACATCCCTCTCAGAAGACATGTTATTTTATATAAGTATAAAAAGTGTAAAACAATAACTATTTACAGTGACCATTCTAATGGCGGTAGCTTCTATATAAAAAAACTTGTATTCTATCTGTACTTACTCAAAATGTTCATATTCCGTGCATTAGTATTGCAAAACGTGCTAGTGCATATAAAAAGATGTTAGATAGCAAAACGGATAACATGATGAACATACAACACATACACATAGATAGTAAACCCAAAAAAGCATATGAGAATATAGCATTGATAATAAGAAACACAGTAGCATATCCAATTTATCATACGAAACAAAACACAACCGCTTTTGAATGCAATCTTTAGTAGTTCATGTAACCAAAGCCAAGTCGGGTGGACGGGATAGACATTTGCCAGATACGCGCTTTTAGCCCAGCTGGTATGCCATACCAAA
This sequence comes from Dreissena rostriformis, assembly GCA_007657795.1. Lineage (NCBI taxonomy): Eukaryota > Metazoa > Mollusca > Bivalvia > Myida > Dreissenidae > Dreissena > Dreissena rostriformis. The sequence goes on from VMBQ01009272.1 coordinate 25,764, forward strand.
CATATTTTTTGTGTGTGAATAATATATACCTACACATGGTTATTATTACAAGCTATATTAAATAGTATTTTTTGCACCAATATCAAATTAGTATTTACAATTAATATACACATTATTTGTGTAGGCTGCACTGATAGAGGGGTTACATATACATTAGGTTACATATAGCTCGGTATTGTGCCGTAACTTTTTCAGTCATAAGGGATTGTGACTTAAATTGTATTATTGTATGTTCCATGAAAAATATATGTATTATGTTGTTATACTGATTACAAAACGAAGTATATAGATACTAGATACACAATTAACATGTGGGATAATACGAGTGGAGTATAAATATTACAGTGTTAAGTTAATATATTACTAGGTTGGTAATATTTATGCTTTAGTTACTTACTATATTCATTTTTTGTGTATCACTTTGTTGAGCACTTAAAACTTAATGTGTGTTTGTATCACAATTATATCCGGTTCTGTTCGTTCTGTAATATCAACTATATGTTATGAATAATACATTTTTGAAGTTTCTATTTATAGTTTAAACACGTTTGATAAGTCAACTATGACACATCGATATTTTGTGGATGCAATGTAACTAATACAAAATTACTTTCCAAGGAAGGGTCCTTTTTCTGTGACTTTAATCTTTCCCATCCTTGCGTTGAGGCCGGTATACATTCACTTCTCCCTGTAAGAGTTGACATGGCCGTTTACGAGTTGCAACTGCAGATCAGCTTCGAATTCCGTTCTTATTTCGTCTGCGTACATTGTAACTTGATCATAAATCTGTCTTTTAGGTGGACATACAAGCGGCCAGTCGTTGTTGTTGTCGATGCCGTTGAAGACGTTTTGTAGGTGCCTGTTCCGCTGACAGTCCAATTGGCTTTCGCCTGCGCGCTGGCAACCAGCGGTACGCTAGCTTTTACTTCTATAGTAAGAGAGTATGTCAACGTTGCGCTGAGACTCCATTCTCTGGTGACAGTAGAGGTTTTTGAGCCGCTCAGCTTGAACGTCTGTTCTCGATCTGTACTGTTGCTGAAACTCTCTTGAGATACCGTTTCTGGTCTAGCTGCAACAATTATATTCGCCAGATTTGGGTATGTTACATTTGTTAAAACATACCCTTTTACGTTCTGAAGCATCGCAAATCCAAGACGGTCAATATCTGCTCCCGCCGCTCCAAATATGCCGCAACTCATCCCCGATCCTACTGCCGGCTGGTATTCTGTACCTTGTAAATACTCTGAAGATGCATATATCACCCATTTCCTTTTACTGAAAGTCTGGAACTTTATAGCTCCCAACCGACCGTTCCCGTCTAGTTTACTGGCCTGTATTTTGAGTTGGATAATGTTTTCACCGCGTTCAAATCTAAATTCTTTTGAATCCCCCTCTTTCTTGCCCACAGAAAAGTTGCTACCGTCAGTCATCAAAACCTCAACACCACTGGTAGCATAACGAACTTCCCATGCCTGTATTTTCTGTAATGCAGCTCCATTTTCAAGTTTAATAAACGTAAATTTGCCGCCGCCATTACCCCCTAGTGCAGTTTGGTTCGTGAAATAGGCCGTGTTCACTTCCTCGTGTTTGATCAAGTACGACCTGTTGCTTTTTGAAATTGATTTTGAGTTCTGAATTACATATTGTATTATATGCTGATAATGGTGATACTATTATAATACTATAAATAAAGGTTTACACTTTATGACTATACATTCTTGATGACGAAGACGATGGAGATAATGACTTTGATGTTTTTTTGTAGATGATGATAAAAGAACATAATCGTGGGGATGGTGTTTTTGTTGTTTTACCTGTTTTTGATGATGATAGTGCTGATGAAGGAGATGACGATGCAGACTTTGATAAGGATTAAAAAAGAAAATGATGACAAGGATTATGTACAACTTGTATTGCATTACCGCTAACAAGAATTATAGAACACAATGCATGGTGTTCAATACTGTTCAAGCCTGAGTAAGTTAACTGAATGTCTGATCAAGTTAACTGAATGTCTGTTAAAAGTTAAATGAGTGTGGGACAAAGTTAACTGGATATCTGACTAATAACACTGAATATCTTACTAAGTTAACTAAATGTCTGACTAAGTTAACTAAATGTCTGACTTCTTTCACTTTATGCATGACTTAATACTTACTGATATTTCAATATACGAAAAAGAACCACAATATAATCACCCGCAGTTGTTTTAATATGTATATTATTTACAGTTGTATATGGTAGACATTCCCAACTACAATGTAAAGTGAAAAAAGCCCCTTTACATAGTTAAATCGATATGATGTTATATAGATCTTTATACTGGGATTTTTTGGAAAGTTCTCTAGTCTTGTGAAACTTCTTTATCCGGTTTAAGTGTGTTTGATTTAATAAATGTAAATTATTGTTTTCATATTATAACAGATTATTAATCTTACATAAAAATATAACATTCACGTGTCTTTCTCATAAATAATGATACCTAGAAAAGTTCTTAAATGTTATTGTCAGCAATCAAATCTGGTTATAAAACTGCACCTTCTACTTGGTTTCGGTATAGATTTTGGTGACAAGAAGAGAAAAACAAATGCGCTGTTATTTTCAGAGTTTACGTGTTTTAGGCCTGTAGTCGTTGTGCACACCATTAAAATTATGATTTTATCTTAAAATGTCGTATTTAGAATAAAACAGCCACTTATTTACTACGTTTATTTTAAATATTGTAGGGATGATGCATGCTGGGCTGAGTGAGTCAGTTTAAAATCCAGCTGTATTTCGGAGAATTATCATTTTGGGAGATTGTTTAAGTATGTTGGATAACAAAAACTCTCGACGAGAACACGCAAAGAAAATATTAATATTATACCTTTTAACAAATTTGATTACAATTTCAATAAGTTGAAGCAGACTTAACAGCAAATTTAACAGCAACTTTAACGGTATTAAGGAATTCTCTTGTATGTATATTTACGTGATGTATGATCCGATATTTTGCCAAGACTGTTACTCATTTTTCAGGCAATTTTAAAATATAATATGTTGACACAAATGTGTAGGCAGTATCTTGACATTGGTATTTACGAACAACGGTCCCTACGCTAATTTTGAAACAGGCGGACATAAGTTCATACGTTGTTTTGACAAGCCGGACTATGGTTATTGAGTTATTGTGACTGCCCAGACATTGGTTCAATCATAATGTTGACACCCCGGGTATTATTACAGGCAACTTCACACATGGGCTGGAAAAAAGCTGAAGGAAAATATGTGATGGAATGGACTGCGGATATACATCAGTGATCTATTAATTTTAAATAACTCAGAAGCCGAATCACCTACCAGACATTATGTAAAATAAAAATTAAATCAAGTGATTCTTTTGAAACGCAGTATGACCAGTGTTATTTGGTTCAATCTTGTTATGGGATAAAACATATTAATTAGAAACCACAAAAACAAGCTCTTTTATGTGTAGTATACATGCGCGTTACTTTACAAAGTTATTTATGTGATTAGCCTCTATTTGACGTCAAATTAAGACTGGGATATTCGTTTTGCGTACATTAAACCGTCATCTGCAAGCATCGGGAAGTTCTAACGACCAATCGACACGTGAATACAAATGTGTTTGATATGCTGCAGGTCACGAAAGGCTCCTCTAAACCATATTAACACCTATAGTCCAGCATATTTTGTTGTGGCTATAAACTGTATAAAAGTGGTAATTCAATTTTAAATTAACCGTCAAAGATGCTGTCATGCTTTTAATGGTATGAATGGCTCCTACCCGGCTGCTAAACCCGTGAGCTCGATCAAACGTAAACATAAAATACATTAGACCTCTTAAACATCCGCCTTTCCAAAGCGAATTTACAAAATTACAGTGGTTTGTGATATTACGATTGTATAACTGATCATTGTGAAATAAGTGTTTACAATCTTCTTTGTGACAAACCAAATGTATTAATGTGTTTTCACCTTGGAAAGCCTTTTTTGGCCATGATTTTATTGGGACCATGCACAATATTCGGCATAAGCTGAATTGAAATGTAGAAACATCTGAATGACAGTTATTTATCAAACCTTGCAATTAAAACATTTAAAAAATGTCGCGCAACCAACAATCCCCTGTCTACGTGTTTAATAACCAAAACTGTTATGACATGTTATTATTAATTTAAACCGGTTTCAAAAACATGAAGCTTATGCTATTAATTTTAGGGATGAAATAGGATATGAATTAATTTCAAGTTTACGATATTAAAATATCGTTTATATGCAAAACACTAAAACCGGATCGTTGCTTTCAAGAAAAACCCTTATCCGATTTTTTTTCCCAATAAAAACTTAACATTTGTGTTTGATTAAAAATAACTATCATTTTATTCTTCTTTTTTACATTTGACAATTTCAGTGAACTTGTTTTGACACTACATAGCTATGAAGTTTCCCATAATACGTAACATACACAATTTAGCATTATTTATATTAAACACATTTATATTGTTATATTGCCTTCTAAAGCATTCAATCAGATATAAAGAAAGCCATTAATACGCAACATCAANAGAGGGGGGCTTTTAAGTTTATACTTCGACACAAATAAACACTGTGTTAGGTGTGAACATTGTTTCTCAGCATAACATGTGTTGCGTTACTCATTTTACATTAGCAATATTTGTAAAAAAAGGAGCTGATATAATGCCACGATACAACGGAGGCAGTTGAATTCTATGGGAACGATCGAGTTTTTGATAAAAGAAAACAACTACTGATACATAGCATTGGTTGTTTAAAGTGTATACTGCGACACAGAGCTATATAAAGCGTGGCCTTTTGACTTGACACGTGTTGTGGTACTCACATTACATTACCAATATTTCTAATTCGCTGACAACAAGGCACGTGCAGCGAACGCAGTTGAAGTGTATGTGAACGATCGAGTGATTGACAAACGAATAGAACTACCGATACATTTCATTGGTTGTTGTTGTCATTAAAGATGCGTTCTTATCATCACCTACTGTAGCTACATTAATTTCAGGGGGATTTCAATCTAAGCAATATTTAGTCAACATCATAAATGCAATGTTTCGCGGCTGAAGAGTTTTGGGAGTGCACACAGATTAATGTTGACATCTTAAAGCGACTTGTTCATGTTTTGATAAATTCACAAAATTGAAAAAAACTATGTTTCAGATTTGTAAATTTTCGATGTAGTTAGGTGTTTTGCAAGGCAACAGTAATACTGAACATTTACCCTGCTCTAAAATATCCATAATATGCACCTTATGACGATTTAAAAACCTGAACATTATAAAGCGTTACAAATGCGTAACGATTGAATAATTTGGAAAGTTCTATTGTTATCGATATATTTTGTGACATTACGAGGATTGTTGACTTTTATTGCAAGGGTCAGTGGTTCGAGCCCAGGTGTGGCTTACTTGTTTTTTTTTCTTTTTTTTTGTGTGAGTGTTTCATACTGGAGCTCTTTAGTTCCGATATTTACATTTATCAATTTAAAGCTTTTAATAACATACTTCAAAATATGCAAAAATCTGTGAACAAGTCCCTTTCAGTGGGAAAAAATGTTAGAGACAATACAACCTTTGTTATATACTCTAGTGTTGGGTTAATGAAATGAGCGTAACAGGCAACACACAATTCTCCTATAACGTCATCCACCATACAAGGTAGTGTCACGCAATACGACAATCAATTCAATTATTCAAACAATTTGATTAACACATCATTCTGTACATATATAATTAAACAAACATGTGCATGAACAATTTATTATATATGCATTCCCAAGCGGACAGCAGTGCAGCCAATAATCACATAGTTACTGATAACTTTTCATTTCAATTATAGCAATTTGCTATGTTTATAGGCCGTCAGGTTGTGGCCGGTTTGACATGCCTCCAATTAGTCTGATCTTATAGTTTTTACAGGAGCCAACCCATTACGTTATTTTTATATATCTGTGTTGTTAAATACTGAATCTATTATATAGTAAATTAAGTTTAATTTCAAAGTCAAAACATATAATCAATTGGTTTGTAAACGTGGATTTAAATGTTATAGTCGAGCCTTGTACCAACGCATGCAATTTCACAATGAAAGCTCCATCCTTACTGAAGTTATTGAGCTCAACTTGTGTATCCAATTTTTTGCAAAAGTGACCTTGACCTTGATCGCAAATGCTAGGTCTACCTGTCAGCTCGATGTCATCATCATCATCATCATCATCATCATCATCATC
>VMBQ01009273.1:0-16789 GCA_007657795.1 Dreissena rostriformis
GATATCAATATTTACGTTATGAATCCACACCTACACATAAATGTGAACACTAATTGTACGCTTTTAAACGGACAGCGTGTGTCTTCTAAATAATTTAGAGGATGCTATGAATTGGGTCGGATAAATATTGGCACGTGGAGGAAAATTCTCAATACATATTGGTTGATGTATATTAGGCTAATTGAAGAGTCATCAAAATGGGCATTATCTGGATCAACTTGAGCGTCAATCTTATCAATATATTGTGAAGATTGCATTTATAAATTAGTTATCCACCAACATTTTTTCCACCTATTCAAGACAAATTAAGCTATCGAACGGAGAACTAACCTTAATATTTAAATCTATAATTAAAATAATTCTACAAGTGGTGGGACTGTTAAACATTTGAGAACCCATACGAGTAAGCCGAGCTTTTCAAAGGTTTAGCAGATTGCGCTCCTGCCTGAAAGTTAAACATGTTCTTGTGTTGCTATAATCATTTCTGCGATATGCAAACATATGACTCAGTCAATCCATAAGACAGTTACAGACATAAATAGCACCAGCGTTTGTTTGTAAATTATTGTTTTCAAGATTGTTGCTTCGTTTTGTTTAATAGTTCTACTTTTTTCACTTAGTGAATGCTTACAGTTGTTGATAAGTAAATCAGGTTAACTATAAGTTAAACAGTATACGTGATTATTAAAGCATTTACACTTTTAAGTTCAATTTANCTTGCTCAAGAAAATTCCAGTGGTCAGGGCGGGATTCGAACCCGGGACCGCTCGATCCCTACGCCAGCGTCCTACCATTAGACCACCGCTCCCTTATCAGTTGACAGAATGAATTATCATTCCAATGCAAAAAGGCTCTGTCAATGATGTTAATAATTATAGAAGGATAACGATTGCTAGTTTTTTTTCCAATTTTGTTTTTCAGCCATTTTAAACAAACGTATCGAATGAGCAGCATTTTTTAATGTAAGGCCAAAAAAAAATAGGTCCGTTTCCGGTCTCCTTGGAAAAAAAACAGGGTCGGTAGGTAGGGACTTTATTTGCTTTAAATGTTTTGCAGTATGACTCAACATTTATAAATCTGGTCAACATGGAAAATTATTAATATTAATTATAAGTAATATGAACATGTTTACTCTTGGTTTCAGTTGTGTAAAATATATATGGAATACTTAAGATGAGCTCTGGGTCTAAGACATGGGAGGTTATGTCCCCGATTCTTATCTAACTGGTTTTATTATATTTGCTACTTTTTTAAAGATAGCAAACTGTTTGACTTTAACATAGCTGACAATGTTAATGTATTAAATTTGCGGACGACATATATTTAGGTCAATAGCCATACGTGCAGAACAATTTAGATAACCTTTATAAGTATAGTTAATATTGGGTGCTTAATGTTAATACTTCAAAAACTAAAATAATGGTTTTTCGAAGAAGGGGTGAAATTCGACAAGATGATAAATGGACTTATGATGGGTCAAAATATAGAAATGGTCAATACATTCAACTGTCTTGGCACAGATGTTTTATTACACATGCAGTTTGACTTTAAATCAAGAACATTTGTGTCGTGTTCTGAGAAAACTGGGCAAAATGCTTGTGCGTAAATTGTTATCCCAGATTATCCTGTGCAGTCCGCACAGGCTAATCAGGGACGACACTTTCCGCTTTTATGACATTTTTCGTTTTAATGATGTCTCTTCTTAGCGAAAATCCAGTTTAGGCGGAAAGTGTCATCCCTGATTAGCCTGTGCGGACTGTACAGGCTAATCTGGGATGACACTTAACGCACATGCATTTTGTCAAGTTTTCTTAGAACGCGACATATATATATATATATACGTTTTACATCATATTAAGGTTTGCAAACTTAAGCCAATTTACGCACAAGCATTATGCACAGTTTTCTCAGAACACGACACATATGTTAAACCGTTTTTGTTCCGAGGTTGACGACGCTGCAACTCAGTACCGCAAGCTCCCCGCGCCGGAAGGTTACGTTTGAAGGACTCGGTAGGAAGTCGGGCGCCGACGTCACCGGTCTGACGTTGAAACCGGAAGCTGAAAGAAACGCTGTAAGTCAGATGCCGTATTAACAATAGTTAACCCCGTATTCGTAATAATTTCAGAGACATATTGCAATTCATTTTTTCTTGTGAACTTCAATTCTTGAATTATTGCACAATAAGATACATAACTTTTCGAAGAATGGGAGCTGAAAAAACTGAAACCAATTTTTAATATCTCATTTTGTTGTTTTTAACGTTAATTTAGTGCTTTGTCGGCATCGGCAATAACAATAAAGTTTTAGTATATAAACTTGTGTAATGGAGTTGTACAATAACTATACTTACTGCAAAATTTTACTCTAAATAAGAATAATGAAGCACTAGAAACTTTGTCAGGGGTGAAATTATTGTACTTAGGAAAACAACTAATTTTCTATTTACTACAGGACAACATTTAGCTCTACAAAATAATTTAAAGGTGGGGTAAAAGCTTGTCTTTGCTTATTTGAGTCGCGTTCTGAGAAAACTGTGCATAATGCATGTGCGAAAAGTGTCGTCCCAGATTAGCCTGTGCAGTCCGAACAGGCTTATCAGGGACGACACTTTCCGCTTTTATGACATTTTTCGTTTAAATGAAGTCTCTTCTAAGCAAAAATCCAATTTAGGTGGAAAGTGTCGTCCCTGATTAGTCTGTGCGGACTGCACAGGCTAATCAGGGACGACACTTTCCGCACATGCAGTATGCCCAGTTTTCTCAGAACAAGGCTCATTTGACGTTAACCATATGCTTTATAGTATAGATCTGTGACTTTAACAATGATTGTTTGTTGTAACGCAAATATTTGTTACGAGTGTTTTTGAAAATACCCATATCATATTAATGTGAAACAACAACAACACCACACTATGTAAATAGTTGCTGCACGCATTACTTATTTTGACGGGGATTATTTAGTTTACATGGTTTCTCAGCAACACACAACCATTTGCAGACAGATTATGTTCTTTACAATATACATTACATTACACACTACTGATTAAAGATACTTTAACATGAACATGCATAAGATATTTTATATGTACGCTAGGAATCCTCCTCCCCTTGGAAGATGCATGTAGACAACTAACCTTTGTAATTTATAACCAACAAATTACTTCACCATCGCACTTTCTCAAGGGAAAACTGATGGTATCACAGTCATCTATTACAGTCTTGCCTAGAAACAAAACACACCCATCGGGACAGATAACCGCATTATATACAAGATGTTGTTAGATTACCAGATATTGGAGATGACAACAATAATAAGAAGTGTTGTACAAGCCGCAAAGCAACCTGATCAGCATCTCAAATTTTGATCTCCTATCTGGAAAGGCTAGTAAGTAGAAATTTTCAACATCGCATTTGGACTCGTTGACAGATTTTCGTATTATTTTTTTTTACAAATGTCATTAAATGCATTCAACAACGAACTTATAAATGTACGAATATACTTATACTCATATTCAATACCATATGAGCATTAGTATTTGACTTTTATAACATTTATTGTTTATAATCATATGTTGTCTTAAGATTACGTAAATAAAATGTTGGCATTGAAATCGTATATACTTGCTTTTAAAACGCGTTTTCAATGTTTTGTTAGAAACACGCGTATTTTCGGAATTATTAAATAAAAAACCATATGGACGATTTATAATTTCAATTGAGGATTTTAAATAAAAGAAACACTATTCTAAAAAAATAGTTTTAGTAATGATTGTGAATTCGCTAATTTGAATACAATGTACACATTCTTGTTCTGAAAACTATGCATTTTTTTATTTAAATTAACACATTTACCAATCTATAATCAGATCCCCTATTAAGTATCGTCAAATCTCAAATGCGACGCTCAATTTTTCTGCATATAACAACAACAGTTTGGACCAAACTATTTTGGGCGTACAGCAAAAATAAAGTGTATGTATGTGGACTAGAAACTGGACTAATTGTTTGGCCCTACCTGCTATAATTCAGTTGTGTACTGTGTATAAAGTGTATGGTAAGTCAGGGACCCACTAAAGGCTCATTGAATAATTCGTGTCAATTTTAGTGAGTTTCACGGATCCGGTGCGGGTAATTGAACCTGTCATGGACTGATGTTAAATTGCCAACACGCCTAGGGGCATATCTTGAAGGAATCATATTGTATCCGAGCCAAGGTTAAGAATAGATAAATAGCTCCTGCCGTGTTTTTTGTCATTTTATAGATTGTATCACGTTGTACAGACGTTATTTCGTTCGTACTGGCGGTAGGCGTATACGTTCTTTCTTTGAGAAACAAGTGTTTATATATACATTTATAATATATATTGCAAATATGATGAAGCCCGTTCGGGATAAAACACAAACACATGTGATAATTCTAAAATGAAGACAACAAATAAAATTAACATGCTAGATTTACCTATTAAAACAAAGCAAAACAAGAACTCCCGAATAAGAGCACAGCTTAGTAAAATGTTCTTATTTTGTACAATGTATATTTGTTTATTCATTATGGCTATTCAATACTCGGACTAAGTGCCTCGTAGTTTAAACATGCGCACTGGAACTCCAAATTGCTGTATATTGACTGGTAAACAACGGTGAATCATTTCGTCTTTGTATTAATGCGAATTTAATATTACGTAAAAAGCACAAGTGCATGTATTTCAGTAATAGCAATTATTGAGTCATATCTACCTGTTTCCGGTAAAAAAATAAAACACAACATTATAACCACGCCTGTTATTTTGTTAACGTTTTTACTGACTGTTTGCACTGTCCGTCTGCCCGTATGTTCGTCTATCAGTCTTCCTGTCCGTCTGTCCGTCCTTCCGGCATTCTGTTTCCGGATTTGTTTCCTTAACGCTTTCAGATATTTACCCGATTATTGGTGTCTGAGTGTACCTGTATAACTTACAGTTCGAGTTTCGGTTAGGTTCATTAATTTTTGGTGAAGTTACGGGCTTTGGGCTGCATGACTTACAGATCAGTTCGAATTTTGTTCCGGTCCATTGATTTTTGACAAAGTTATGGTCATTGGACTTTTTCTCTTGAATATCAATGTTCCGGACTTTTTCCTAACACTTGCAGATGTTGCGACTTTATGGGCCTTGTATTGTACAATTGTCCCTAAAATAGCTGATGTGCAGCTTCAAAGTACAGTAGGGGGCATTGCGTTTCATAAACACAGCTCTTTGTGTTTGATTGTTTGATAGCATGTCCTCGGTCCAACACGTTTAACTGAATGCATTTTTGTGGACTGTTTAAATAGGCAAATGTTCGATGATAAGATTTGGGTTGTTATACGGATCAACGTCTGGGTGATATATGGACGGATTCGTTATAATTGCATCATGCGTCGTATACGACCTACTTCTATCACCAAGGGAAAATGTATTACTGGGACTTGTTCAGAGATAAATACGTACGATTAATGGAAGCTATCCATTCATATTTCTCCTTCAGAAGTTAATGGTTGCCCTCTTTTGCAAAGTTTGTATTAAAAGCTCAATGTCTAAACATTCAGGTTTACATGATTTTCATTCACAATTTAAAGGTTTAACGTCATAATTATGACACCTTCAAGCACGTAGACAGAAAGGCGCGATATTGTTTAATTGAAACGTTCTATTTAAATATGCAGTGGTTCTTCGGAAAACAAATTATGTAAAATAAAAATTGCTCGATGTTATTCATCAGAGCTTTCAGTTAGATATATCAATATTCACGAAATCGACCTTTGTTCAGCGTTCGCATCTGTCACACACAAAAAATATGATTCAATGCAAACGATTATTTGCATGCACATATGTGCTTCTGACTTATCGACTGATCTTAGATCTAGAGCGAAATGTAAACTCGTGTTGAATTTTGCGGGTTTTCATTGAAAATCAATGTTTTCACCTTTGACGTGATTTACACAACATTGTTCACAGACAAGTGTATGCCAATCCACTGCTAACATCCCACTATCAAGATTGAAACCTTAGTTAAACAAAACTTTACAACTCGAATTCTGACATAATTGTAAAACAACGCTTGGTTAATCTCCAAAATTACAGCAGAAACGTGCGAAAGTTGGGTATTTGTGAAAATGAACAATACACAAATTTACTATATAAATATAAATTTTGGTAAAGTGAATGTTATGAAACTAAATCAAAAACAGAAATAGCACAGCGTTGTGCATGTAATAGGGGCAGTATTCCTTACAAAGTCGTGACCACCACAGGGGACCTCTCGGGGTCATCAAACTGCACTTACACCATAATTGAAAACTCGATACGCCATGCCGAAGGCTCTATGATGGTAAAAAATACTCATCGCTTTTATTACCTGGTTCGATATCGTTTTTATCTCAATTTGAAGGCTTCTGCGAGAGCCGTGTATATATACTGAATAATATGAGTCGTGTTCTGAGAAAATTGGGCATCATGCATGTGCGTAAAGTGTCGTCCCAGACATTTTTCGTTTAAATGAAGTCTCTTCTTATCAAAAATCCAATTTAGGCGGAAAGTGTCGTCCCTGATTAGCCTGCGCGGACTGCAGAGGCTAATCTTAGTCTTATTTATAAGACGTTGCCAAGAATTTAGAGATACTTTTTATACGGGCTAAATTCTTTGGAACGTCTTATCGGCGAACGATTCAATTTGTGGTGGATATCAGAAAGTTTAAATTTTCATCAATATGCTTAAAATTGCAAAATAACATTACCAACTCATACAGTTTTAGTTCAGAAATCCATNTTATTTAAGAAGTCCATTTTTACCTCAAATATCGTCGAATTGAAGTTAGAAAGGCTCCAAATATTACCCATATAAAAAGTAGCTTAATTTTTGAGAGCGTCAACAAGTTGGACTAAGGCTAATCTGGGACGACACTTTACGCACAAGCATAATGACAGTTTTCTAAGAACGCGACACATGTACTGAATAATATTAACAGTAAATAACACAGAACGAACAATAATGCTCTATTTTGCACTCACATAAAAAAGAGCATAAAACGCAGATACTTAACCCATTTATGCCTAGCGTCTAGAAAAAGGCCTTGGCAAACAGCGTAGACCCAGATGAGACGCCGCATGATGCGGCGTCTCATCAGGGTCTGAGCTGTTTGCTTAAAGGAATTTCTGTAATAAATATTCTAAATAAAGAAATAAATATACTAGACATCCCTTATTTTGGAAATAAATTGATCCAACTCAGAAGGATGGGAGAGTCCACTAGGCATAAATGGGTTAAGAACAGCTAAATGTACGTTTTGAATAAAAACGCACCAAACCTATTGTGGCGATCAAACAAAAAAGCATAATATTTATAAACAACTTTAACAAGCATAAAGTTATATCGATGATTATAACTGTAGAATACTGTGAAATATAATGTGTGGGTCGAACGATTACTTTGTGAATGTAATTTATTTCTTGACAAGAATAAGCAAATGCATCAGTAATTTACGATATTGTAAGTTAGTTATTTAGTGTAAAGAACCCTTGTTTTTTTGTTTACGTCTCTTTCTCACAAAATGCTCCTACTCGTTTAATAGAATATGGTATGAAATTTGTTGCAATAATCCGACTCCAAGGTAATGACCCTCTAGTCAAGGTAACTTTAAGCTGTGCGTATTTGTTAATAAAAGCTCGAAGCATTCAAGAAGAACTAGGTATGAAGTTTCATCTCCTGTTAGATCTTAGATGGTAATTATATTGATGTTACAACAAAAAAACTCACCTGGGAATTCTGAAAGCACGAGAGTCGCATTTATAAGAACTATGACCCCAATCTGCCACCACGTGACTTTAGACGACTGACACTTTGCACGAGGCACGTGTCCTGTCTTCGCTCTGTTTGATATATCCGGTGTCATTATTTCCCCTCATCAATATCACACATGGTGTCAATAACTAATATGTTTTACATTTACGAGACAATTTTTCTCACTTAGTGCCGATTTTTAATCGCTAACCTCGAGTTGTTATTATTTTAATAAGTTTTAATCGAGTTTATGTGTATACGTATTGGGTTTAATCATCCATGTTAACATTTAATGTTTAAACATTTTACTTATGAGGATATAAAATACCAGTGACTAGAATATTTCACAATAAAGAGATAAACGGTAGCCTGAAACCTGCTCGCTTTATCGAATTAAAATGCTTCTTCATTCACAGAGTTGTAATCTTTCATCAATATGTATATTTCCGCTAGCAATTTCCATCAAGTTTCTTGATAGTTTAATACTTTTGGTCGCATTTCACATTCGCTTTAGTTAGCAATCCACTTCGATTTCCTATCACAAAGAATACCATCCACAGAATAAACCTGTAGGCTTTCTCTTTGATGACATTTGTTTAAAAGTTGGAATCCAGAACACTAACTAAGCGCTACAACACGAAGGCGGCTAATAACGACTTCAAATTTTCTTATTTTCCATAAATTTCTTCAAAGAGTAGTATTTGATTTCCAATTTTTCAATTCATTAAGCCTGTATCGCCACAGTTTCGCAATAATAAAGCAACACGCCGGCCGATGTTCCGTGCCTCGATAATCCATTATTTGCCCGGCGATATCCGATCGTGTCGATTACTAATCTCCTTTATTTCCATAATAATTCAACATTTTACCTAGGCATNAACCTTCAAACTTCATATGTTGATGCACCCTTATGAGCTTTATATTAACACTACATCGTCTTTAAGGTCACTAGATCAAAGATCAAGGTCACTGTGGTCCATGATAGAAAGCTGAGGCATAGGCTCAAGAATTAAATTGCTTCCACCTACAGCCTTCAAATTTCATGTGTAGATGCACCTTGATTACTTTTACACGTCACGCCCTGTTTTAGGTCACTTGGTCAAAGGTCAATGTGATCTCTTATAGAAAACTTCATCATTGACTGTATAATGGAAGTGCTTCCACATACAGCCTTCAAAATTCATATGTTGATGCACCTCAATGAGTTTTACAGTCAAATCAAGTGTCAGATCACAAGGTCAAAGGTCAATGTCACTTCAACCTCTTATAGAAAGCTTTAATGTTGGCTCTAGAACAAAAATGCTTCCATCTACAATCTTCAGATTTTCTATGTAGATACACCTGACCTCAATGAGTTCTACATTATCACACTACATTATTTGGCCATTAGGTCAAAAGTCAATTTCACTGTGTTCTCTGATAAAGAAACATAACATTGGCAATACACGTGCTATATTTATTTAGAAATTAATAAAACGTACACGAATGATTAGCACGTGTTTGCTAAATGTATTTAAGTATACCATTTGCCGATTTTGCGTTATTTTCGTACTATCTTTTAATTGTTTGTCAATTAGATAAATTGATAATGTTCATACACAGATTAAATCAATACTTTCTTTTTCGCGCGAATGAAATTATTAGAACGTGATAATTGCGAAAACATTGTATTAGAAAAAAACACTTATACTATATTATGAACCCTTATTCAGTATATAAGAGACTTAATTAATGTTTACACAGTCCACTGTGATTCATCCTTAGAACCTATCTACGGGATGTGCTTTTCAATATGATTATGGATTTAATATACATCTCATGTCGATTTGAAAAAAAGGTAACCACCACAGATGTTTTGAACTCTATGCCTTGTCGACTTTCAGAAAATGTACAGCATACTCTACAGTAACAATAAATGGAATGATTTGCTTAAACAAAATAATTTGTCGTAAATATATTGCAATCCAAACTTTGCTTAATGCGGCTTATTTTTGTTTTATCTTGGCACCTCCCAAACGTCTGAAAGCAAGTGATCAAATGTAAGGATATTGATACCAAACTCGTGTTTAATCATTTGTATACGTGCGTTTTCTTCTGACTTGTGAAAATGTTTAATGTTGTCCTCTTCAACATTTAAAACTATATTTCTTCTTCTTCTTCTTCGTTTATTGTACTATATCCCTCTCTGGGGCATTTTCGTACAAGAAAAATGGTTTAAAAATCGCGGTGTGGCGCAGTTAAAATATTTTTTTTAACTATTTACAAATTCAGTGTGGCTTATTTCGGTGCTATTTCATTGAATGAATGCGTTCATTTGTGTTAAAGGTGCACTATTGTGTGAGTGAAATACATAAACCAGACAGAACAAAGCACACAGCAGAACCCATGTTAATTAAATCTAAATTGTCGTGTAGTGTTGCGTTTCCTGCATATCAGTAGGCCACGTTCATGCAAACCATGATTTTTTTTCAATAGATCATATATGTTGTTTACGATTGACCAATATGGATTTAAAAAATATGTGATAATATACAGCCTTCTTGCATTGTGAGTGCCATAGTTTTTGTAGTGTAGTTTCGTATCATGCCATTACAGCTTGGTACTGATTCATATTTCTGCAAAATAATATACAATTGTCGACAATCCAGTTCATGCGGCTACTCATCTCAATTCCGATATTGCAAAATCCAATAAAGGGCTGATAATTGGTTGGTAACCTTTAATCAATCCGAAACCGAGTCCTTAAAAACAACTAGAAAAATCTCCTGGCATGGCCATATTGAATCAATCAAAAAGAAAGCATGGCGCAGAATCATTCTAATGAGATATTTTTAGTTTACGCTCGATAGAAAATCCGTTCTATCAGCATTCACGATACAAATTATTGAATACGTTGATGTAGTCTGGAATATTATTGCTACACAATATGGAACAGAACTTGAAAAGATCCAACAGGACGCAGCAAGGGCAATAAGCGGCGGACCAGGCCAGCATCTCTACACAATCTTTATAATAAAACGGCTCTCGAACCATTAAAAAATTGGAGAACAAAACATGAATAACTGTTCTTCAGTAACCCACTTCTACAAGATGTTTAATTCACTATAACCCTCATTTTTGTGTAAACTAATGCCCTCTAGCGTGATTAGAAGAACGGCTTATCGACTTCGTTATTCTAACAGTATTCGCAGCATTCAATTTTAATCTCAACTTTATTAACTATCCTTCCAACCATCAACTATAAACTTATGGAACTCTCTACCGGGATCTGTAAGAACGGCTCCTTCTCCCTCTGCTTTCAAAGCGAATCTAAACAAAGATAAACACAACATTCCCCAGCATTACTTTGACAGTGACCGGATGTCTAATATTATACATGCACGTTTGCGAATGCATTGAAGCAGCTTAACATGTGTACGCGAAAAACATAGTACATAGTCCATTTTGTGAATGTTGTGAGATTGAAGATACATATCACCTTAACTCTAATTACCCCATTTACACTGACAAAAGAGCTGGCCTATTTGAAAATCTGGCCCGTTTCCAACCCATAACCTTGCAACTACTTTTCTTCGGTGTTAAAGACGTATCATAAGAAGCAAATTTGTTGATATTCAAGTATTTTCAGTACTTTATCCGATATATTAATAGATAATAGCGTTACTCCATCTCATGAACAGACTATATTCTGCTAACGATGCCCCGTCCCGCAACTGCTTTTTGTCTTTCCGCAACTTCTCTAATTCTAAAACTTTACCACTTTTATCTTTTTCTTTCTACGCGGAGCATACTAGACATTAGTGCTTACAAATGTAATTTTTATTATTTATTTTTTTGCAATCTACACTTTTCTATAACTCATATCGTTTTCATATTACTATTCTGTTTATTAAATACCTTCTAGTGTTCTTAATTTTCATTAATTTTGTCATTTCTTTAAATTATTGTTACAAGTTTAGTAGGTGAAACCATATCAGCATCACTTCTATCTGACATAAGAGAGACATAAGCCTTGAGCTTTTTTTCTCAATTCTGTCAAATTGAACTCTGCAGTACTTTTCAATATATATGTTAAGCAATATATCAATTTCTACCTGTCTGGCATATTTTGTCAATATAGTATGTTTGTATGTATTGTATTGCTTACATGTGTTACGAAGACTAAATTATTATTTTTTAAACCAAAGTTATATGTTAATCCGTTTTAGACACACTCTTCTGTTGCAATATGCCATGAATATCTGGATATGAATGCATTTCACATGAGCATTCTATTAATTTCTTTATATTAGTAGTAACAAGTAGTAAAAATCGATTTTGTAAATGATTAAAAATCGAATTTTGGATAAAATGTAAAATCTCATAGATCAATATAATAGAGGCTCTAAGTGTAAATGCTTTAATACAGAGACTTGCATGACATATTACACATTTGCAGACGTATTTACAGATGTTCTGGTCTCATTGAATAATTTTGAAAATTTAAAGACACCTATCCCTGTTTTGTAAAATTCAAGTATAAATATATTTCTAAAATTGTCATTAAAAGGAGATATTAGAACAAATATGACACTCGTCTTCAATTTCAATTAGTGTACACAATTTACATATTCTCTCTTTTTTGGAATGAGTTGGTGCTGACCAGTTTCTATAAATATAACATAAGAATACAAATACGGCTCCTCTCTCTGCTTTCAAAACTAATCTTAACAAAGACAAACAAGAGCTTGTTACAGTAGTGACCAATCCCCGCCGAAATGTGTTTGCGTGTATGAAAACATTTGTTTAAAAGAGTAGAATAATATTTGTAAAACATGGCACCTGTGTCATCTATTTATATTTCAAGAATCAATTAGTGATATAGTGTTGGAGTTATGCTGTAGATAATAAAATATATGGAAATGAAAAAAGGGTGGTAATTAAAAAACTACGGTAGATAGAGTTATGGTTCTTAGTCACTGCACTTCTCCTACTTGCCATCTGTTTGTATTTCAAGTTTCAAGTAAATCCCTTCAGTAGATTAAGATTGATGCTCCGGACAAAAAATTACTTTGAAATTAAATAAAGGGAGATAAATAAAAAAACTAAGGTAGATATAGTTATGGTTCTTAGTCACGGAACTTTTCCTACTTACCATCTGTTTATATTTCAAGTTTCAAGTAAATCCCTTCAGTAGATTTATAGTTATTCTCCAGACAAAAATGTACGTTGAAATTATATAAAGGGAGATTATTCAAAAACTAAGGAAGAAATAGTTACGGTTCTTAGTCACTGCACTTCTTCTACTTGCCATTTGTTTATATTTCAAGTTTCAAGTAAATCTCTTGAGCAGATTTAGAGTTATGTTCCGGACAAAATATTAACTTTGAAATTATATAAAGGGAGATAATTAAAAAAATAAGGTAGATAGAGTTATGGTTCTTGGCCACTGCACTTCTCCTAGTTGCCATCTGGCTATATTCTAAGTTTAAAGCAAATCCATTGAACAGATTTGGAGTTATGCTCTGGACAAAGTTTCGGACGGAAGGACGGACAGACGGACGGACACTATTACTATATCCCCTCAGAAAAAGTTCGTCGGGGATAACAAAACATTCCCCAGCATTACTTGGACGGTGACCGGATGTCTAATATTCTACATGCACGTTTGCGAATACATTGAAGCAGCTTAAATGAATATGTGTACGCGAACAACATAGTACACAGTCCATGTTGTAAATGTGGTGAGATTGAAGATACCTATCACTTTTTCTATAATTACCCTATGTACACTAACAAAAGAGCTGGCCAATTTGAAAATCTCGTCAGTTTCCAACCCATAACCTTGTTACTACTTCTCTTCGGTGTTGAAGACGGATCAAACGCAACAAATTCAGTGATAATCAAACATTTTCAGTCCTTCATCCACTATATTAATAGATCATAACGTTACTCTATCGCATGAACAGACCATATTCTGCTAACGATTCCCCGTCCCGCAACTGCTTCTTGTCTTTTCTCAACTTCTCTAATTCTAAAACAACATCTTTTATCTTTTTCTTTCTACGGTGAGCATAATAGACATTAATGCTAAAGGATGTAAACTTTTTTTTTTTCTTTTTTTTGCTTTCTACACTTTTCTATTACTCATATCATTTTCACATTCCTATGCTGTAAATTAATACTTTCTTGTGTTCTATATTGTTATTTATTGTGTCATTTCTATACATTATAGTTACAAGTTTAGTAGGTAAAACCATATCAGCAACACTTCTATCTGAAAGAAGAGAGAGATATGTCTCGAGCTTTTTTCTCAATTCTGTCAAATTGAAATTTGCAGTACTTTGCAATCTTAATGTTACGCAATATATCAATTTCTACCTGTTTGTCGTATTTTGCCAAATAGCATGTTTGTTTGTTTTGTATTGCTTACATGTGTTACGATGACTAAATAAATAGTGTTTAAACCAAAGCTATATGTTCATCAATGTAAAATCTCATAGATCAATATAATAGAGGCTCTAAGTGTAAATGCTTTAAACAGAGACCTGCATGACGTGTTACACATTTGAAGACGTATTTACAGATGTTCTGGTCTCANATATTATTTTAAGTAAAGATTATTACAAAATGCTATGTATGAACTTATTTTCCACATGAAGCACCGTTTTTTTTATCACTTAATAACCGGTCATTTATAAATAGCTCCAAGCTTTTGACATGTGTTTGTCATTAAGATTAAATCAAAACAACATTCACTAGATACGATATATTTTTTCAAAATTAATGATTATTTAATCACACTAGCGAGACCGTATTTGCAACATTATTTGTATATTCATCTGCAATTTAACAATGCGAAACGTAAAAAACATTATCTTCTTCTGACATTCTATAACGTTTTGCAGACAAAAGGATGCCAACACAATGGTTCAGCTTGTATTACATTCCTTTCTGTGTCGGAATGCATATAACATTTACTGATTTATGTGTTTTACTAATTTAAAGCATTTTCATTTATTCGTATTAACAAATACAGCTATAACTTACCCTTAGCTTACACGTTCATTAAACAACTTAGCAAAAATAATGGCAGAATTATCCGGCATCCATTAATCAAGCTTTTAGTTGGAAATAATCTGACGTTTTAGTATGGTTGTCGTTTTGGGTTCGATTTATTTTCGTTCACTTATTAGACAGTCTCCAGATATCAATATTTACATTATGAATCCACACCTACAAATAAATGTGAACATTAATTGTACGCTATTAAACTGACAGCGTGTGTCTTCTAAATACGTTAGAGGATGCTATTAATTGGGTGGGATAATGTAGACACGTGAAGGAAAATTCGCAATACATATTGGTTGATGTATATTAGGCTAATTGAAGAGGCCTCAAAATGGTCATTATCTGGATCAACTTGAGCGTAAATCTTATCAATATATTGTGAAGATTGCATTTATAAATTAGTTATCCACCAACATTTTTCCACCTATTCAAGACAAATTAAGCTATCGAACGGAGAACTAACCTTACTTATATTTAAATCTATAATTAAAATAATTCTTCAAGTGGTGGGACTGTTAAACATTTGAGAACCCATACGAGTAAGTCGAGCTTTTCAAAGGTTTAGCAGATTGCGCTCCTGCCTGAAAGTTAAACATTTTCATGTGTTGCTATAATCATTTCTGCGATATGCAAACAAATGACTCAGTCAATCCATAAGACAGTTACGGACATAAATAGCACCAGCGTTTGTTTGTAAATTATTGTTTTCAAGATTGTTGCTTCTTTTTGTTAATATTTCTTTTTTTTACACTTAGTGAATGCTTACAGTTGTTGATAAGTAAATCAGGTTAACTATACGTTAAACAGTATACGTGATTATTAAAGCATTTACACTGTTAAGTTCAATTTACAAAACAATTTATATATTCCAGTCAAGTAATTAATTAATGTTTTTAACAAATTCGACGCGCGTGTTTTACAATTTATGCAGTTTCCAAATTGGACGGTCCGAGGATAAACATGCATATGGACATAGTAATATTAACTCACATTTGCTCTTTGTTGCAGTGTGGCTGCAAAGTTGTTAACTTGTCCGAACACATCGCCCATTTTATTCAAAAGACTGTTTAAAAAACTCAATATTTATGTTAAGTACATTCCTGTGTTGTTTTTTTAATCTTTCACAATACGATGACAAGATCCAAAAGCAATCGTTCGACACTTCAGATAACGGTTACATAATACGTCATCGTAAATAGTACTCGGTGCATGGTTTGAAGTATATTTATCAGCACAATTCGTCTGCTGCATAAAGCCATCAAAACGATAAGAAAAGATATGAAATCATATTTTTGCCAGCTCCTAAATGTCTTTACGCATGCTAGTACAGCGGAATGTTTGCAGATTGTAAAGTGTGGTGGTAAAAAATAGTTATTATAAAAAGATGTGGGTAATCACAGGGCTACAATTCGATGAAAATTGATATTGTTATCTCCTGATGTTGTAGTGTTACTGTTAAAACAATCAATGCACTTAGCTGTCGTAAGTAAGAGTAGGCTGAGAAAACATCAAACACCTAATGAAGATATGAAGAATATGTAGGTATAAATATAACGAAGAATATCATATAAGAAGGTGTATTAACTTGGATTCTAAGTATACTTTTTATTGTTTCAGAAATGTGTTTGTAACTGTTATGTTAAGTAAACATCAAATGTAATTGTTTTACTGTAAAGTAACGGGTGGCCATGCATTCCTTAACGTTTGGAAAATTAACACCTTGTTTATCTTTTGTTTTGATAAAATTGAGATAAAACTACAAACAATGAAATAAACTATTTTCTCTCCATGGTAATAAGCTTCCGAAAAAATAAACTTGATTTATTTTTAGCTGATTAAAATATATATATATATATATATATATATATTCGGATTTAATGGTTTTTATCGCATGTCAATTATAATCAATAATGTATCTAAAAAAAAAATAAAAAAAATAAA
>VMBQ01009274.1:0-20187 GCA_007657795.1 Dreissena rostriformis
TTGAAATCTCACATTGAACAACAGAGTAATGGCCCGGACAAGCTCATTTATGGCCACTTTTTACCTTTGACCTCAAAGTGTGACCTTGACCTTGGATATATCGACATAATTCTTTAGCGCGACACACTGTCTAATGATAGTAACAAATGTGCCAAATGATTTTGAAATCTCACATTGAACTACATAGATACAGCCCAGACAAGCTCATTTATGGCCATGTTTGACGTTTGAACTCAAAGTGTGACCTTGACCTTGAGGATATCAGGGCCCGCAATCCATTTTAGGGGAAGCGGGTCGCTACCCATAGCAGGGGGAATTTTTGGGGCGTTTCCCTTTTGGGGGGATTTTTTACTTACTCTCTAATTATAACATTTGTACATGTTTGCACTATATTCATTGCTTTTTTCATAATTTAGTATGTTTGACAAGATTAAATTAAAATAGAATTGATATATAATTATCATGAGACACATCTATCTATAAAAAAAAAAAAATTTTTTTTTTTTTTTTTTAGGGGGAATTTTTCCCCCAAAACGGGGAAAAACATATACTTTTCAGGGGGAGGGGAATGCAGCCGAATTTCGGCCGTGGATTTGACAGACTGAGGGCCCTGGATATTGACATAATTCTTTCGCATGACACACCGTCCAATGATGGTGAACAAATGTGCAAAAATGATTTTGGAATCTCACATTGAATGACATAGATCTGGCCCAGACAAGCTCATTTATTGCCATTTTTGACCTTTTGACCTCAAAGTGTGACCCTGACCTTGGAGATATTGACGTACTTCTTTTGCATTACACACCGTCCAATGATGGCGAACAAATGTGCCAAATGATTTTGAAATCTCTCAATGAACAAAAGTTATGGCCCGGACAAGCTCATTAATGGCCATTTTTTACCTTTGATCTCAAAGTGTGACCTTACCTTGGAGATATCTACGTAATTCTTTGGCGCAACACACCGTCCAATGATGGTGAAGAAATGTGCCAAATGATTTTGAAATCCCTCAATGAACGACATAGTTATGGCCCGGACAAGCTAATTTTCGGGACAGACAGACCGACCAACAAAGTGACTCCTATATAGCCCCCATTACCAATGGTAATGGGGGTAATGGTATTATTAGACACATTGTCAGTTATAAGCAGTCTATTGATTGAGGTCAGTAACAGATTACAGAAGAACATGTGTAAATCATTTTCTCACATTTTTTATTTTTTTTAAAGCAAACCACAAGCGCAACATCTGTGTAATAGGAATTTAATAAATACATATACTTAAGAACACTTTTACAAGAAATATTGCTTTAATTCAAACACCTGAGGTGGCTGAATCTAATGAAGCAAGCATAGTAAACAAGAATATTGAAATCGAAACAACTTTTTATTGTGTCGGTGACAATAAAACACTCACGTGTTTTTGCTGCACTGTTCTTGTTCGGGACAAGATGACGGCTGGATTTATTTAGGTTGTTTATTCAATTTGTTAATAAGCTGTTATACCACAAGTGTTAAAATGCATATCAAGCGTCCACTCGAAGAATATAACAATAAACTTGTAACGAAATTCGCGGGATACCTCGCGCGACTATTGTGAACTCTTCACGAAATTCCAATTTTTTCTCGCGAGATCTCGTTTCATATTTTTGCTAAATATATGGTATTTTTTAAACAACTGTAGACCTCTAGATACCATTTATATTTTGCGACTCACAATAAATTTAAACCCACATTAAATTGTATATTTAAATCGTTTCAATGATTTACTATTTACACGAATGTGTTAAGAAACACGAGTTATTCCCCTTTGTCCGTAAATTGTAATAACATAATGTATCAACGTTTTTTCATAGATCTTTTTGTTTATTGATAGATCTTTGAACAGATATAATGTGTTAAAGTAGTAGAATAGGTGCTAACAGGCCCAGTATAGCCTGGCTTGTTTGTGCGTGGGAGAGGGGGAGCACAGTGGGCATTTGTCCCCGTTCAACCCCCGTAGCTGACCCACACGCTTATTACATTGTATGGTCCTTACATATGAAAAAGACGAAATCAATTTGTGAAAATATGTGATGCATAATACTTGACGAGTACGCTACCAAAGACAAACGCCTTAAGATAAGATATAATTATTTATTGATAGATCTTTCCTAAAGGCGTCAAAGACACATTTAAGAGGGTGGCATATGTGCCATCTTCTGAACAACCCCGCTTTCGGACCATGCAAGATTGGTAAGTGGTCGCCATACCGGGAAGGTGAAGTTTCCCCTGGGTACTCTGGTTTTGTCCAACAGCATAAGACCACACCAAAATTAAATAACTTTCAGTAAAAATCAAATAGCTAGAAAGTGCAGCTATAATTCGAAATTCGTCCCAACTTTCGTTAGTCTAGTAAAGCTAAGTACCGGTAGGTAGGAGTGATGGGTCCTCACATAATGCAGCCCGAGGAGCGGAAGGACATCATAAACTTCGAAAGACACACGCACGCCCCAATCTGATCCTAAGTCACATGCAACTGACCGATAAGTATCGTTTATCAAGGGATTAGGCAAGAGTAAAAAATGACAGGATGTGTAAGGATAAAAAAGGGCACTTGTGACATCT
This sequence comes from Dreissena rostriformis, assembly GCA_007657795.1. Lineage (NCBI taxonomy): Eukaryota > Metazoa > Mollusca > Bivalvia > Myida > Dreissenidae > Dreissena > Dreissena rostriformis. Next base: position 2,610 of record VMBQ01009274.1, read on the forward strand.
TGCGTGAAAAATCGTCGGATGGAAAAATGTATGCTTTGTAAGTTACTAAATTTCCACTTACCGGTATGTACTTATATCGAAGCATCCATTTGGCATATATTTCGTGAGGTGTATTCCTTATTAAAAATAATTTGCTGCTAACACCAAGTAATGCTGCTTGTTACTCTATTGAATCGCCACCCAGGGTTTGTCTGTGTTCAACAGATTATTGACAAACGAAAGGAAGACAAACAAGATTGGGGCATATTTTTTAAGGATAGTGCATAAAAATTGAAGCTGCTGGGCATTTTATTTTAAAATGGATAAACATTACAGGGGGCCTCCCTGCCATTCGCCTTGTTCGGCTTTACCTAATACATAGTTCATCCCATAAGAGTACGCATTCACGACATGCAAATTAGGACACAAGGGATATACGCGTTTGCAAATGACACCAAACATATCCTTGTCGCGTAATAACTGCTTTAGAGATTCAATAGTCCGTTCGGCCTATTTTTTATTATCACAAGTTATCAAATAATTCCGCGCTACCGAAATTCAAACAACGTTGATCTTTATCTTGTAAATTTGCGTCTCATCAAAGTTTAGTTCATTAATTGTTCCTAATTACATTACTTATGAAAAATAAATATACTATTGTGCACATGTATAAAACAACATATGCTTCCTTCGTTATAAGTACAATCAATTCTACACAAAAAATGCGAGGTTTTTCAAAATATAAAAAAATAATTATGTATGTTTAATAATGTTCATGCTCACCCCATAGTGAAAAAAAAGCCAAAATATGTATTAAACAGAATTATAAAAGCACATATATTAATGTCTATTTTCATTATATGCACAGTATAGTATAGGGCGAAATGACCTGGTGCGACGAACGTGTTATCAGGGCGAATGGACATGATATTCGCTGTGAAAACACTGTAGAAGTGTTGCTTGTGTGATTCGTCCGCACTTAAATATGTTACCAGATTATTAATATCATACCGGTATATCGTTTACAACTTGTAGACTTTTAAATCTGTGATCATCTGCTAAATGCTAAACAGGGGTTTTGAAGGCTAGCTGAAACAATGGGCAGTTTACTCTCATCAAGTAAATATTTTTTTAACTTAAATTTGTTGCAAATAACTCTGGGCCAAGTTTAAGGTTTGGAACTTCATGAAACTGATGAACAACACCAATTCTTTTATTGATCGTCCCAATTAAAGAGATGACCCCAGATTTCATCACCATCACCAATCCCTTGATTGGTTTGGCCGTTGGGGGAAAAATAGGAACGACGATACAGAAATCCTCCTCCAGTCAGGTCTGTTGTGTGCTGCTGAGAGTAATTCATCGATGTGAAGGGATGTCCACTATTTTATATTGTCCATCTAGCTTTTCCTCTGACGACCTCGATGTCGACCTCCTTCAAGCGTGCAATGGAGAACAGTCTTTCACAGAGAGTCGTGTCTGGTGACGTGTCCAAGCCAAACCGGCTTTCGTCGTTTGACGGTCGCCAGATTTATGCTTTTAATTGTAATCTTTATGTGGCTAATGCTCTGTCTTGTGTTTTTAAGGTGTTCAAAAGTGAATTGACATCAAAGTAAAGAATTTTCTGTTGCAAATAGAATAGTTCGCGTCTGTTTACAGAATGCTGGGCTTAGTTGAAGGGTTTGCTTTCGTTTTGATAAAATATGAACTTAAAATAGTTTTTTTGTTTTGATGTAAGGAGACGAATGGAACGTTTTGTACGGTTTTGAAAACATTGCGGATCTTGCTCTTTACTCAGAAATTAACACTTATCTGGCAGAATCAGATTATTCAAACCCTACGTGATTATTTCAAGCTTCAATCGACTCAAAGCAGTAATGTAGAAATCATCATTCCAAAATACTCAAGTGATTAATTCAATGAAAAATGTATAAACTTGCTTTTTGAAATAAATGGATATTTCGATAACCCAATATCAACCCAAACCAAGTTTGAGAAGAACAAATAAAACGCGGTCTTATTTGTTATTAAGTATAGTGGAATGTTACCGCTATTTACGTGTCGATAGAACTGAAAATATCAACAAACAAAATGGCTGACATAAAAGCCCTGGAACACCCTACGTTAAAGGTTTATATTTACATTTAAATCCCTGTATTTCGACATGTTAATCTTAAATGTCATGCATTAAAAACTATTAAACCGGATGAATTATCAAGATATTTGATTCGATGTATATGACTTGGAGCTGACATTTGTGTTCCTTGGCTCATATCACAGAACTTTACGTTTACGAAATTAGGGGTCATCTCAAAACACGTGTGTCTGATAGGGGTATAATTGCGATGGTGTTTTTCCTGGTTATTAAAGTATTTCAATGAAATGATTAATTTGAAAAAAAAAGTTTGAAAGGTTTTTTATCTTAAAAATTTAAAAATCATACTTACAGAGTCATGCTATAAAATCTCACATGAAATGAAGAAAAGTCAAGTGCTCCATGACTTTCAACATTAGCCTGATAAGGTAATGTTGACAAGTCCAAAAACTTGAATGCATAGAGGCTTTAATAAATATAATGCCAAAAAGTATGATTAAACTAGTGTGTTACAATCACCATTTTAGGGAATGGGTCATGGTCCCTTTAGAATGGGAAATATCGCGTCATTGAGAGTTGAAATGGGAAATTACCGGTATCGTTGTTGTTTTTTGCAAACAAATACTTTCAAATTGAGAATAAAAGTGTTTTCAATATAACATTTACTAATTTCCAACTGATAGAGCTCGATTGGAGATGAAATAAATGTTGAAATTTATTTATTTTTTTTAATATTTTTGGAGATTTCCAGTCGTTACACCTCCCAGACGTTACACTCCTAGTCATTACACCTCCCAAGCAGTGGTCATTACACCTCCCAACAGTAGTCACTACACCTCCCAAGATATAAACATAATTGATTAGATTACTAAGGTGTGATCACACCTATAATGGGGCACACTTCACTTGATTAATGATGTTCCTTCTACTTCTACTTTGTACTTCCTACAGTCAAATGCTGACTATTACAGGAAGGCCTATTATAGGCAGATATGGACACTGTCGAGTCCGTTTCCTGGGAAGAACCAGTACTTGGTGTCTTTGGAGGAGATAATGAGAACGCTCCCCAAAAAGGGAGCGAACCCACGAACTCCCGATCGCTAGGCGGACACCTCATCCACTACACCACCGCGACCTGTTCCTGCTTTAATCAATAATAATGTGTGTTTCAGTGAGTCATGCATGTGTTTAATAGAGTAATTACAATAAAAAAAAATCACTTTTGAACTTAAAAAGTAATTATTATGAACCTACATTTAAAAAAATAAATATATATGCCCCATCAGGCCATCTCCTTATATGTGTCCCATTGTCGGTCTGTCTGTGTGAAACTTATTAAAATTAGTTTGATCTTTTAAAATAACCTGTTAATTATCAATTATCATCAGAGACCTTTCATAGTCTTGTCCAATGGGGGTCTGTCCAAGTTTTTGTATTGTTTGTTTGCTGTATGTCTGTCTTATTGATGTGCAGTTATAATAAGAAGTTAACGATTTTTTGGTGTGAAAATCATTGTTCTTTGATCTTTTCAAATAATTTGTTAATTATCAAAGGGTAATAATTACACCTAAAATTAAAGGAGCTTGTTCATACCATTAGCATTAAATTTAATTATCTTGGGAGGTGTAATGACTACACCTTGAGAGGTGTAATATAAGTCCAGGCTAAGAGGGTGTAAAGACTACGGGTGTAACGTCTGGGAGGTGTCACGACTGGATAGGATTTTTGGAAACCTTCAAATTGGAATTTTTAGGTCCCATTTGGGAAAAATGTATATGGTAGGTTCTTGTTGAGTTGTGGGTTCTTTTTGAGTTGTGGGTATTTAGATCGCATGAAATAACATGATAAAACGAGGGACAGTTAAAACAGGTAAATATTGCAATTAATCTTAACTTACCTACGTTCTTATAAAATATTTCCTCCTTTAGTTTATATATTGTTCATGAAGTGTATCAAAGTAACAAAAATCTTTTATTTCTGAGTATTTTCCGTGCTACATTGTCTGTTGACATTTTTTCACAAGAAATTAACCTCTCTGCAATGTCAGTTTTAAGGCTATTGATAGCATGCAAATCTTGAAATTGTAACTAACAGCCAATCAGAAAGCACGACTCAAGAAGAATGATATTTTCAAGATGGCGGTTTGACACTATCAACACAATCAATTATTTTGATGTTTACAAACATTAAACCTTAAAGACCAAATATTATAATAATTTTCATAATGATTCATGTCATATTCTTATAAAATATTTGTGATGTAACATCTTTATGAAATTACCCACGACTCAACAAGACTATAGCATTCTTTTTTCCATCGGGAAATGGATCCCTATTAAGGCAGTGAATTTAAACTACACAAAAAACACTGACAATTAACTATTAAATGCCACATATATATCGCTGTGGCCTAGTGGATAAGGCGTCCGCCTCGGAATTGGGAGGTCGAAGGTTGGAGCCCCATGGGGAGCGTTTGTCGAAGGATGTATGTTTATCATGGGCTTGTTCTGATGTGGCAGGTTCGTGAGCCGCGAGCTAGTTTAAAATGAATGCTTACCGACTTCTATCCGCCTGGCGCCTGGCATAGTGATAGGAGTTGGGAGGTACTTGGTATACACACAAAAAGTGTCTCATAAGTCAAATTGGCTGGCTTTTTCAATAGGGGTGAAACTATAATAAAGAAGACCTTTATCTTAACCTCGTATATTAGATAACAATCTGACATTTAAATTTAGTATCACATACAAAATATGTAAATATGTTCATAGTCAGACCACTTTTATTTTGGCATTTTTTAGGCAATGTGAAAACAAATGCTTATAACAACTTAAGATGTTTTTCTGTTACCACTATAGGTTCCATATGAGCTGCTGAACAAAAAGTTCCGTTTAGCTCAGAAGACGATTGATAGAGAGGTGACAAAGGTGCAGTCCGTTGGAAATGAGATCAGAACTTGTCTTCAGTCCCCGAATGTCACGATAGGGGAGGTAACCCAAGCACTGGACAACATGGTTGAAAAATTGCAACTTTTGAAGAGAAAGGTATAAACTTTATTCAAACATCATTTTATGTATGGTAGTAAAATACTTCAGTCGTCTGTGGCTGTTGATAAGACAGAAGAATGGACAGGGCATTTAATTGAAGTTGGCATGAAATAAATTATGATAAAGTAATCATATGGTTCAGTTAGTATAAATTGATATTAACCCTTTGCATGCTGGGAAATTTGTCGTCTGCTAAAATGTCGTCTACTGAATTTATAAAATAAGCATTTTCTTCGATTTTTTTTCAAAGAATACTATCAGAATAGCAAACAGTTTGGATCCTGATGAGACGCCACGTTCTGTGGCGTCTCATCTGGATCCAAACTGTTTGCAAAGGCCTTCAAAATCCGGTTCCAGCACTCAAAGGGTTAAAGTTACAGTAGTGTACTCTGCACAAACATTCCATAATAAGACATAAGAATTTGTGGAACATGTAGTTGTTCCACACTATAGCGTTGGTTCATTGGAAAGGACCTCTAAAATTAGAAAAGTAGCAGATCTGACGGTCTAAAACTTTTGGTCAAAATCATGACAGTTCATTACTGTTGCATGGACGTTTGACCTGGTGGCATAACTTCCTAAAATGATGTGATAATACTCAATAAACACAAACAACCTACATTTTTATGCCCCTGGTAGGGTGGCATATAGCAGTTGAACTGTCCGTCAGTCTGTCTGTCCGTCAGTCTGTCCGTCCGTCCGTCCGTTGGTCCGAAAACTTAAACATTGGTCATAACTTTTGAAATATTGAAGATAGCAACTTGATATTTGGCATGCATGTGTATCTCATGGAGCTGCACATTTTGAGTGGTGAAAGGTCAAGGTCATCCTTCAAGGTCAACGGTCAAAAAAATAAAAAATGTTTTTCAAAGCGGCGCAGTAGGGGGCATTGTGTTTCTGACAAACACATCTCTTGTTTCAAACTAAATTATGCCAATATTGCCAATGAATGAGTTTAAGAATGTAGCAAACGCAAACGTTGGCCATTCTTCAGATGTAAACATACATGTGACCAGGGAAAGATCTAGATGTGTTTGTTTGAATTTCAGGTGTTCATGACATTATCGATAAAATATGAATACTAGTTTTCTTGCCTTGATATCTTTTTTCCCCATTTTGGCATTTAAAAAATGGAGTGGGCTTTATACATGGCTGCCTCTATGCATGGTAAAATTCGGTATACTTGTGAGATAACTGGTGTCCCAGGACTAGAGTTATTGCCCCTTGTAAGAACAGACAACTTTGTACATATTCTGTCCACAGGCTGATGAAAGTATAAATGAAGAGCTGGAAACAGCGAGGATGATCAAGAGAAGAGTGGACCATTTGAAAGGTTAGACAAGTTATTCAGGGACAACACTTTTTGCCTAAACTGGATTTTTGCTAATAATAGACTTCCCTTAAATGAAAATTACAAGTAAAGCAGAAAGTTTGGTCCCTGATTTGCCTGTGCAGACTGAAGTTTTTGGAGATTTTAACCTTTACTTTCTGTAGGCATAATGTGTTAATAACGTACGTTTATTACCACCCCTTCATAGGTTAAAGTCACTCATTCACCGTTGAAAGGGTTTAAAATGTTTTTTTATGACTGCTTTGTGGCTAATTAAGGTTCAAACTTTCTTAATAAAGTACCTAAAGTATTGTATTATGCGATAAGGTAGGTAAATAATGTGGGTTGAGATTGCCAAACTATGCTAATGCATACATATGTACGCATGAATGACCCAACAAGTTATATCGCAATCCGTATATATCGCGATCCGTAGATTCCGCAAATTAGCTATAACGGAGTTGCAGTGTACCTAAAGTATTGTTGAAATTGTGGATTTTTATTTTCAGAGGCAGAACACCTGCAGGAGCACACTCGTCCGTTATGGCAGAAGAAGCGACTGGACAGAATGTTGGTTGAGTACTTTCTAAGAGCGGGCTATTATAACACGGCTTTGAAACTCGCCCAGCATTCAGATATTGAGGTTAGACTATGAGCGGTTTAACACTTTTGGAAATAAGCTGTGCGACCAAGCGATGTAAATGTTAAGTTTCCTTATTCGGTTATTTAAATGTTACAAGCCCGTATACTGGTGTGTAAATGTTAAATGAAATTGCGAATCTGAGCAAGTTTGGTTCAAATTTTACCAGGGCAGGCATATAGACTGCATTCTGTATTGCTATATTTGTAAAGGGCTCCTTTTTATAAATTAACTCAAAGCAACATAAAGAAATCATAAACGTTTTCTAAAATAGTAAACAATTTCTTCTCCAAAAAATAACAATTTAATTTTCCATATTTAGGTTTGAGTGGCCAATCAGCAAGGCCATTCATTTCCTTCAGACATATGAGCCTCGTTCTGGGAAAACTGGACTTAACCCCTTGCATGCTGGGAAATTTGTCGTCTGCTAAAATGTTGTCTGCTAAATTTCTAAAATAAGCATTTTCTTTGATTTTTTTTTAAAGAATACTATCAGAATAGCAAACAGTTGGATCCTGATGAGACGCCACATTCTGTGGCGTCTCATCTGGATCCAAACTGTTTGCAAAGGCTTTCAAAATCCGGTTCCAGCGCTCAAAGGGTTAATGCACATGCATAGGAGTGTTGTCCCAGATAAGCCTGTGCAGTCGGCACAGGCTAATCAGGTACAACACTCTCCCCTTATAAGGAATTTTTTGTTTTAAGAAAGGCTCTTCTAAACAAAAATCACATAAAATGGAAAGTGTTGTCTCAGATAAGCCTGTGCAGTCGGCACAGGCTAATTTGGGACAACTCTTTACGCACATGCATTAAGCCCAGTTTTCCCTGAGTGAGGCTCATATTTATAAAGAAACAATACAAAAACCGTCTGCAGCTGCTGCTGTCACAAGATGAAATTCTGTCTACTTGCAGTGTCTCACCAATATTGATTTATTCATGTCCTCGAAGGCCATTGAGGAGTCCCTGATTAATCATGAGACGGCCCCCTGTCTGGCGTGGTGCTATGAGAACAAGTCAAAACTGAGAAGGCTAAAGGTAAGGGTGTACTCAATTGTTGGTAGTGCTTTTATTTTGGATGTGAACTTCAAAAGTATTCTTCTTCCGGGTTCGATTTTGGTTAACCCTTAAAGTGCTGACTTGATTTCAACTGTATTATTTGCCAGTGCTGAATTGTTTTATGATAAACAGAAGTAATACTGCAAATTTACTGGAACTGAATGTAAAATTATTAATACATGCATATTTTGCATGCAAATTCAACTACAGAATGTGTATATAACAACCTATTAATTGACTGAAAAAAGGATACTTTTTTATAAATGTATTATTATATGTTATGATGGTAATAATAAGAATAATATAAAATTTTATTTTTAATGCACTGCATGTTTTTATTCATAGATGGAGGTTTATCCTTTAAATATTTAAAGTTAAAAGTGTTAAATGACTTGTAGGAGAAAAGAGAGATTACATATACTGAAAACTATATAAAGCTTGTATGAATCTGTTGTTTAAATGTTAATTTTCTGTGATAAAATACAATTGCAGAGTACATTGGAGTTCAAACTGCGTCAGCAAGAGTTTATTGAAATGATAAGAAGCAACTGTCGTTTAGAAGCAATCAGGTGAGTGCTATAGATATATCTATCATCCCGGGGCGAGTAAAACAAATTTGGTGTGTTGTAGATTCCAGCAAAGTTAGCATTCTATCATCTTGCCCTCACAAACACCCAACATTGGGTCTGCACCTGTGGCTTAGCAAAATCCTTGTGATTGGCCCTTTGCGCCCAGGGATGTAATTTCTCCTCCTTTCCGCTGATTTCCCTCTTTATATCCCCCGCCAAAGGCGGAGGGATATAGAATTGACGTTGTCCGTCATTCCGTCCATTCGCATTCCGTTCGTCCGTCATTCCGTTATCGTCAATCTGTCCGTCTGTCACAAGTTTTTAGGCTAGTTAGCGTCAGGATTGTTTCACACAAACTTTTAAGCTTAAATGCATTTGTTAAATAATGAAGAAATTTGGGGAACCCAGTAACCTTGGTAGAGTATTTTTAACCCCTAACTTTTAGGCTAAGGTTTCTCCTATATCATTCCTCTGAGTAAGGCAGTTACTCAGGTCGCCGTGGCGTAGTGGATATGGGGGTTTGATCCCCACTATGGGAGCGTTGTTAAAATCTCCCTCAAAGACAACAAGTACTGGTTCTACCCAGGAAACAGACTAGACAGCGTTTCAAAGCCTTAGGCTTTCGATGCAATCAAGCTAAAATAAATAGGTTTAAACTAAACTAAGTCAGTTGGTTGTATTGCCATGGTTTCAGACATGATATGGTTGTGTTGCTGTGGTTTAAGACATAAAAATGAGTTGGTTGTGTTGCCGTAGTTTCAGACATTGTATTGTCATGGTTTCAGACACGCCAGGAAGCACTTCAGTCAACAGTTGGAGCCCGAGCAGTTGGAGCAGACCCAGAAAGTGATGGGCCTCCTACTGTACACCCCTGACACCTCCATACCTCATCTACAGGTAAATATGACTGTAATACTGACCCAGAAAGTGATGGGTCTCTTACTGTACACACCCGACACCAGCATACCTCATCTACAGGTAATACCTATAATCAGGTCGCCGTGGTGTAGTGGATATGGTGTCTGCTTAGCAACCAGGAGGTCAAGGGTTTGATCCCAACCATGGGAGTGCTCTTAAGATCTCTCCCAAAGACACCAAGTACTGGTTCAACCCAAGAAAGGGACTTGAGAGCGTTTCAATAAGCCTGAAGCTTTCTATGCAATCAAGCTAAAATAAAAAGTTTTACATAAGCATTTTGGTGAGAAATTAAATGCATCGTCAACAAGTGGCAAAATAACGTCATTGTAATGCGAGAATCTTAACAACGTTGCTTTTAATTTTTCACAGTGAAATGAAGTTATTTGTTTGTCAAACATTTATATTGTGCAGTTTGATGATGATGAAAACCAGATTAGAATTGCCAGCGAATAAAAGTGCGTTTTGTTGTCGGATTTATGCAAATAAGAGGTAATTTTCCCTACATTTCATACACTGATGAAATGCAGAAAAATGCTATTCAGTTCTTAATATTTGGAATAAATGACAATGTTGCATGTCTTAGTCCCGACTATTACAAATTAAAATTTAAGTAAATATGTGTTAATTAAGATAAATACAGGTTTACATGCCAATTAATTTAGTAGTAAGGACGCAAGAGAACGCAGTGAGAACGCCGAAAATTGCTCAGGACGCGAGCCCAAGGCAACCACTTTGAACATGTTCAAAGTTGTCGCCGAAGTCTGGCGTTCTTACGGCGTTCTGTTAAGGACGTCGTAGGGACGCCGTAGAGACGCAATAGTCGTAGAAGGGACGTGGTAGGGTCGCTATAAGGTCGCCATGGACGTCATGTGGTCGCCGCTCAAACCCACAGACAATGATCATTGACTGCAAGGTTTGTCGCCGTGTGGTCGCCGCTGCGGGGACGCCATGGTCGCAATAAGAACGCAGTCAGAACGCCGGATGGTCCGCTTTGATCGCCGTAAGAAAGCGGTAAGGTCGCAAGGGACGTATAAAGTGAGGACGCGTAGAACACCATAAACCAGGACGCTGGTGTGATGGGAAGGCGAAAAACAGCATTCTTACCGAAAAAGTCATTGGCGTCTTTACTACGACAGTCAGAAATGTCCAGAAACACAGTTTTAGGTCGCCATAAGGACGCCAGTCCGGTGTGACGGGGCTATTACATGGCTACAGTTTTTTTTTTAATCCTAGACTGCAATTTTGAAAGTCCTAGCTAATACTTACATGGTCACAGTTTTTTTAAGTCCTAGAACTTCCATGGCTGCAATTTTGAAAGTCCAAGAACTTACATGGCCACAGTTTTGGAATTCCTAGAACTTTCATGGTTGCAATTTTTTAAGTCCCAGAACTTTCATGGCTGCAATTTTGGAACTTAAAGATCCAGGGTTCCCGCTGTTGATCGCCATTGTCGCAAATGGCCCCAAATTAAAAAATCTGGCGCCAGATTTTCTCAAATGGCGGATTTGCCAAAATCCACATTTTATCTGCGTAATATTTCCTTAAAATGACATTAAACGCTCTAGGACCTAGAACATTCATGGCTGCAATTTTGAAAGTCCTTAGACCTAGCTAGAACTTACATGGCCACAGTTTTTTTAAGTCCTAGAACTTCCATGGCTGCTATTTTGATAGTCCATGATCTTCCATAGCTGCAATTTTGTAAGTCCAAGTACTTTCATTGCTGCAATTTTTGTAGTCTTAGAACTTCCATGGCTGCAATTTTGGAACTCAAACATCTTTAATGTCTTCAATTTTGGAAGTCCTAGAACTTCCATGGCTGCTATTTTGATAGTTTTTGATCTTCCATGGCTGCAATTTTGGAAGTCCTAGAATTCCCATGGCTGCAATTTTGATAGTCTTATAACGTCAATGGCTGCAATTTTGTAAGTCTTAGAACGTCCATGGCCACAGTTTTGGTAGTTCTAGAACTTCCATGCTTGCAATTTTTGATAGTTCTACAACTTACATAGCTTCAATTTTGGTCCCATTACAAATCAAAGTACTGACAGAACTGGTGTGACGATGCTTTTGAAGAGGATTATTATAAAAGCATTAATTTAAGTTTATCTACATTACCACAATTGTGTATGTGGGTACGAAAATTTTGGTTACGAAAAAAAAAATTGGGTACAAAAATTTTGGGTAATAAAAAATTATTCCCAAAAAAATATTTGGGTACGAAAAAAAATTTGGGCACGAAAAAAAAATTGGGGTTAAAAAAAAATTGGGCTGAAGCAGCATCCTCAAAAATAGGTTTGAATAAAAACAAAAAAAATAGCCTGTGCTAATTAGCAAAGGCTAATCCGTAATCCGTAATTAGCAAAGGCTAATCCGTAATCCAGGACAACATTTGACGCACACGTATGCCTAACCCTCATGTTTTAGTAAAAAAAAAAAAAATAAAAAAAAAAATAAGAAAAAATAGCCTGTGCAGTCAGCCTGTGAGGACTGCACAGGCTTATCTGGACAACATTTTATGCACAATTATGCCTAACCCTCATGTTTGAGTAAAAAAAATATTAGCCTGTGCATTCAGCCTGTGCGGTTTGCACAGGCTAATCCTGGACGACATTTGACGCACAATTATGCCTAACCCTCATGTTTTATTCGAAAAAAAAAAGCCTGTGCATTCAGCCTGTGCGGTCTGCACAGGCTAATCTGGGACGATATTTTATGCACAATTAAGCCTAACCTGGTGTTTAAGTAAAAAAAAAGCCTGTGCAGTCAGCCTGTGCGGACTGCACAGGCTAATCCAGGACGACACTTTACGCATAATTATGCCTAACCATTATGTTTTATTCCAAAAAAAATTAAAAAAATTTGCCTGTGCAGTCAGCCTGTGCGAACTGCACGGGCTAATCCGGGACGACACTTTACGCACAAGCATTATGCCCAGTTTTCTCAGAACAAGGCTCAGAACATATGACATATATTTTTTATTATGATGTATCATATAAATCAACACTTGTGATAAGAATATTTATTTGTCAATTTGATACATATTTTAAGCAACATTTTCTTCGGCATTTGCCAATTGTTGTTGTTGTTTCCCATATTTCAATGATAATCAGCGAGGTATGCCGAATGGAAAAATTGTGCTAACTCAATCTGACTCTCTCGGTCTTTTAGGTAGGTCGCCAATGTGATTTTTTTTCATGTTATTATAACTTAGACAAGCTGCTGAAGCAGCATCGTCAAAAATGGTGTATATTGTTGATTTTACTTTAATTTAAATTTATAAATTTAATTGAAGTTATAATTTTTATGCCCCCGGTAGGGTGGAATATATTGATCGCACTGTCCGTCTGTCTGTCTGTCCTTCTGAAATTCCGTCACACTTGCGTTTAGGTTTCGAAAAATAACTCATAACTTTTGCATTATTGATCATAGCAACTTGATATTTTGCATGCATGTGTATCTCATGGAGTTGCACATTTTGAGTGGTGAAAGGTCAAGGTCATCCTTCAAGGAAAAGGTATTATTTTTTTTTAAATCAAAGCGACGCAGTAGTGGGCATTGTGTTTCTGACAAACACATCTCTTGATTTTTTTAATTTAATACAATTTATTTTCAATTAAATCATTTAATTAAGTGGCATGTAAATGCTTTAAATTACTTCAATGACCACTTAAATGTTGTGTGAACATTTCTGGGACAACACTTTAGGCACATGAATTAAGCCCCCTTGACTGATTTATTTCTTGTGTCCCGCAGTTGTTGATGGACCAGGAGAGATGGCACAGGCTGGTGGAGCAGTTCAGACTGGAGAACTTCAAGTTGTGATAGTCTATTCATGTTATAATGTTGTGTGTCCCACAGTTGTTGATGGACCAGGAGAGGTGGCACAGGCTGGTGGAGCAGTTCAGACTGGAGAACTTCAAGCTGCACCAACTCAACAACTCCTCTGTGTTCACCGTCACCCTGCAGGCCGGCCTCTCCGCTCTCAAAACACCGTATCCTTCCAACTGCTTGCGGGCATGATACTGACATGCTTAATAGATATCAGTGTATTTGTTGCCATTCCTACTGAATCTTAGGTCTTCATCTTTAACAATAAACCGCTGAATATCAATGCTCACACGTGAAAAGTCTTAAACTTATTCGATAAACTGATGAATATCAATTGACACATTTATGGTCAATGTTTTAATTGCGCTAGTTCTTAACTTTTAACACACTTATTATGATACATATATTAAAGTCAGCACTTTAAATAAACTAAAGCTTCAAGTAGGATATCGTCGCCTCCCCGTGAAAATGGCCAACCTCAATATTTACAAGTTTTCAGTAGAAGGAAAAAACTTCATATTTTTTTTTTTTAATTACAGAATGAAGCTTAAACTTTGCATGATGACTTTTTAAATATCCCTACATGTGTCATAATGTTTAAAGTGACGTGTGACTTTTTTTTTAAATATGAGAAAATTGCCTAACTCAAGCTTTGACTCAAGCTTAAAGCGCTTGAGTTAGACAATTTTCTCATATTTTTTTCATCCGCCGCATTTACTTTGGAAATTTTCGCATTTACTTTAGAAATTTTCGCACACATTTACATGGGTATAACTTTGTAAGCTGATTGGATAGGACCTTGGAATTCTTCGCGGGAGAAGCGGGCCGTTTTCATGATTGCGAAAATGTAAAAACCCGTTTTCGCGCCAAAACTGAGATTGGCCATTTTCGCGGGGAGGCGACGATATGTTAACAGTTAAATTTTGCACAAGCAATGGTCTCTAAAAGATAGTGTAATTAAACAAAGGCATACATATGGTATGGAACAGAAAAAGAGCAGTTCTAGAACATCTTTAGAACACTGCTTAAAACTGTGAGTGAAACTGTCCCATGAAACAGGCACTACTACAGTCTACATGAAGTGCTTTGTTTTGCAGATAACTTGTTTATTGTGCTGCGCTGTCTGTACAGGCTTATCAGGGACAACACTTTCCACTTTTATTTATTATTATTTTTTTTAGTATCTTCGTAGTATAAATCCATCTAAGGCGGAAAGTGTTGTCCCTGATTAGCCTGTGGGGACTACACAGGCTAATCTGGAATAACACTACGCTCATACATTAAGAGCGAGGCTCATATATACTCTTACATCTAGACCTTGACCAGACAATCTTAGCTTCTGCTACAAATCCAATGGCACCGGTAAGAACGCGCAGTGCCCGGTGTGTAGTAAGAATCTCAATCGCCTGGGCCAGCACCTGCCATTCGCGCACTGCGCCAACTCCAAGCTGATCTGCCATATCTCTGGGCAGCCCCTTAACGAACACAACCCCCCTATGATGATGCCCAACGGCTACGTGTATGGCTGTAATGTAAGTGGCTGCTATCTTCCTTAAGACAAATATAACAAGGTTGCCCTTGCGTATTGGATATGGTGCCCACCTGGCAACTGGGAGGTCACAGGTTCAATCCCTACTGTGGGAGCGTTCTTTATCGCCTCCAAAGACATCAAGTAGTGGTCTAGGCCCAGGAAACGTACTCGAGAGTGTTTCAATTAGCCTTGGGCTTTTGATGCACTCGAGCTTCAATAAACAGTTTTAAACTAAACTTAGACAAATATGTATAATATGTCATTTGATGTTGACAATGTCATTTTGCGAATATTAAAGCATGCAATCGGTCGATCGAAAAAAGAAAAGAGTAGCCAATGAAATCAGTCAAAATGTTACCTTACACATATATTAAATAAGCACATTTCTAAGGGTTCTATTCCACGAGCAGAAACAAGGCATATCACAGTTCTCTTGACTTCAGTTAAAAACATATCACAAAAGAGGCTTGACGACAAGCAGTAATGTCATCTGATAAAGGCAATCTTAAGGTGCTGTCAATGTCTGATATCTGTCATAGATTGGTTTTATTTGCAATGGTGGATATTATTTATTTATGTGATAATCATTGTTCTTCTGCAGGCTTTAGAAGAGTTGGCTGCCAAGAACGAGGGCAAGATCCTGTGCCCGCGCAGCCGAGAGACCCACCATATCGATAAGTGTGAGAAAGTCTACGTCATGTAACCACGGCAACGTGCCACAATCAGGGGCGTGAAAAGGGGGTTTAATGCATGTGCGTAAAGTGTCGTCCCAGATTAGCCTGTGGAGTCCGCACTGGCTAATCAGGGTTGACACTTTCAGCTATTATTGTATTTTTCGTTTAATGGAAGACTCTTTTTGACGAAAATCCAGTGTAGGCAGAAAGTGTCGTCCCTGATTAGCCTTTGCCGACTGCAGAGGCAAATCTGGAACCACACTTTACGCACATGCATTAAACCCCCTTTTCACAGAGTGGGGATTATTTGTGAAAATAATAATGTGTCTACCTGCTAGTTATGCCAGTATTGAAATGTAAATTAGGAAAGAAATGTGTTCAGTTTATGAAAAATTGAAGCTTTAACCCATTCGTGCCTAGCGTCCAGAATAAAGGCATTGGCAAACAGTGTAGACCCAGATGAGATTTGTTTGAGTGCGTAAATTGTGTTGAACATAATTCACCCCATTGGTGCAAAATGGTTCCATGTGACATTTAATTTGGACATTGCTTGTGTGGAATTCTTTCAGTGTGTTTTGTGCATTAGTCATTGGTTTTAAAGAAAAACTACTGTAAACAAAAAATGAAGTTTCTAAGATTATTTAAAACACTATTAAAAGTGATAATAAACATATACTGATACTTAACCAAAAAATATTGTTTCTAAAGATTTGTCAATTTGTTACAGTTACTTAACATTAATGCAATCAGAAGTATGCATGGTAAATCTTTCTTTGCAGCAGAACTAGCAAGGTTATTATAGTTGATTTATAAGACAACTTTTTTTTCAACAAAATGGAAGATTTAAGTGAAAATTGTTCAAACTTTGAAAAGTTATCAACATTAAAAAGTGTTTCCATAGTTGCAAAGAAGACAAAAAATACATATTCAAGTAAATGAGCAAATTTTTATAGAGGTTTTAGATAAACATTTAGTAGTTGTGAATTGTTTAGTAATTTACGGTAAAAAAAATATTATTTGCATACTTTCTGATAAACCAATGGTTTGTGTGACATTTCGTGAACATTTTTATATGCTTTTTTTTAGAGTGATTTTTTGTGATACAATTTTTAGCTCACCTGAGCGATAGCTCGGGGTGAGCTATTGTGATCACTCAGCGTCCGGCGTCCGTCCGTCCGTCCGTCTGTAAACAATTTGTAAACATCTTCTTCTACTAAACCATTGAGCCAATTTCAACTAAATTTCATGTTGAGCATCCCTAGGTCATGGGACAAAAGAATTGTTAAAAAAAATTTGATCACATAACCAAGATGGCCGCCATGACCATATATGGTAAAAACCTTAAAAAATCTTCTTGTCAGAAACCGCTCATCAGATTTTCAAAAAATTTCACAGGGATGACCTTTGAAGGCTCCCCTGAAAAAGTTGTTCAAAGAAATTTGATTCGTCAAAAAACATGGCCGCAGGAGCTCGTTGAACTTTGCATGTTTATTCGTTTTTGCCTATTTTGTGAAAACTTTCAAAAATCTTCCACATTTTTTGTCCGATCCTTTCCAAATTTGCACAGTGTCTTTATATCAATGAGGACACGAACCCTACAAAAAATGAGCATTATTGGTCCATGAAGTACAGAATTACCTCCCCTTGAATTGAGAAAATGGTGTTTATGCAATAAAGTCCAAATTTTTCATCCAATTCTTTCCAAACTTGTAAGGATTTAGCATGGTTCAAACAAGGGAAACAACTACGGTTTATGCATGTTCTTTTTATTACAGATTTGCCTCCCTTTAATTCATTTAAAATCTCATTTTACAGCAGAGATTCCAAATCTGACCTGTAAATGAGCCCCATATTTACTGCCAGTGCTAGGTTACCTTTTCCCATTTGATCATTCTTAAGTATTGGTCTTGT
>VMBQ01009274.1:21507-37160 GCA_007657795.1 Dreissena rostriformis
CACCCATAGCTAGAATGGTCTTAACTACTTGTTTATTTTAAAATGATTTATGTTAATAAATGTGTTTATTTCAAAGTTTATTTGCTGTTGTTCTTTCGGATCATATTTAAACTGGCCACTTTTCATATCCAAATGAATGTTTTTTTTTTAATAGACATTTTCAAAGATACACTTAAGTGCGCTTATACACTGAAAAATACACTTGAGCATTTTTTTTCTTCAAAAAATACACTAGAGCGTATTTTTTTTCAAAAAATACACTTGAGCGTATTTTTTTTCCCCAAAAATACGCTAGAGCGTATTTTTTCTTCAGAAAATACACTAGAGCGTATTTTTTTTTCAAAAAATACACTTGAGCGTATTTTTTTCACAAAAATACGCTAGAGCGTATTAAAGTGTATTTTTTCATGTTTTCCTAAGTAAATTAAAACGCTTAAAATACGCTTAAAGTGTACTTTTTGGGGAACAAAAAAAACGGTAAGCGAATTAATACACTTAAATGTACTTAAGCGTATTAATTCACTTAAAAACACTTAAATACACTTTAAAATACACACAAAAGTGCATTTATACACTCAAAAAGTGTATTATTTGAACAGAAAAAATAGTTAAATGCGCTTTAATGCGCTTTAAAGCGCTTTAAAGCGCATGTTATTGGCACCGTATTTTTTTTAGCAAAAAATACGGTGCCAATAACATGCGCTTTAATGCGCATTAAAAGCGCATTTAATGCGCATTAAATGCGCATTTAGTGCACTTTTTCGAGAAGGGTTGTGCTGACAGCTAGTGATGGAATATGCTTTTTCGGCTGGCCAAGTCAAGTCAATTTTATTTTTTGTAAACAAATGCCTCTGGCCCAAAATACATAGTTATAAATTATAATTAGCCATTAAATCCTAACAGAGTTGCGTCTAGAACATGTTTATAAATATAAATATATATATATGGGTTGTTTTAATATAGCAATGTACATGATTAAGTTATTCATATTTTTAGATATTAACATAGTTGTGGTAAGAACATATCTAAATACACGCACACACATATAAAAAACAATAACAGAAACAGAACAGGTGCAGTGTTAATAGATGCTTGAATAATTAATGGACCAAATTGGACAGGTACCCCATGGATTTGAAGTCCCTTCTGAGGGCTGAAAAAATGTTGTTGTTTTTTCTTGTGCAAAATTGTATTCACTCCTTAAGATATTACAAACAAACATAGAATAGTATGTACATACATACCAAGCTTTTTCATAAACTATATGAATTTCATAAACAGAGTATTTCATGATTTCATGTACAGCTATTTGTTGGGTACATAAATATAAGTGTCATACATTCAACATACATTCATATAAAATTATAATTGCGTTATATTTCAACACAATATTACAATATTTTTTTAAAACCGTATTTTACAACAACAAAACACTAGATTGTACAATACAAACCAAATTATTGTTGAAAATAAGTATGTATATCATTTATTATAAAAATTATTGCACATAAGAAAATTAAGTAGTAAGTGCTGAATTGCATTGTATAAGAAAACTCGTAATGCAGTGTTTTCAAATAAAATCAACTTGTGAGGTAAATGTTATGAAAAATTATTTTCTGTTTAAAGAACAACTGAAACTCCAGAGCTGGACTGCATATGCCATGACAGTTGAAGCGTAAAATCCAACAATCAATTACGCAAAACGTGCACAACTCACAATGCGCCTCTCTGGGAAAACGGGGCTTAATGCATGTGCGGGAAATGTCGTCCCTGATTAGACTGGGCAGTTCCCACAACTAATCAGGGATGAAACTTTCTCGGCCGAAACTGGATTTTTGCTAAGAAAAGACTACCTTTAAGAGAAAAATAACTTTAACGCGGAACGTGTCGTCACTGATTAGCCTGTGCGAACTGCACAGGCTAATGTGGGACGACCTTTACGTACATGCATTAAGCCTAGTTTTCCCAACACGGGGCCCTGAATGTTAAGCTTCGATAAACAGCTGCAAGTTAACCAGTGCACCTGGGTATGTTGTAATGTGCAATTTATTTTCTGTACGAATATAGTAATTGTAAAAGTAATGCGTTCCTAAAATAAAACGACTTGTGACCTACCGCTACGTATCAAAATCGCTGTACTAAAAGTATTCATTAGTTGTAAGACAAAATCACTTACTAACATAACTCTTAATTGGAATCGAAACTAATAAGAAATGTACATGTATTTAAACAGGCAATCGGTCCCTTAATAAACAACAACAAATCGGGACAAAGATGAATCGTTATTATCTGAAAGTGCTTTCTTGGATGCTCAATTTTGTCCATATTGAAAATTGTGTTGATCTATTCTATTTATGCAAAGAGCATAACATATTAAACGTGAATGCATTTATCTATTCCCACGGATGTATTCACACGAATACAAACTAAGATAAAGGCACATTTGAGTCACGTTCTGAGAAAACTGGGCAAAATGCATGTACGTAAAGTGTCATCCCAGATTAGCCTGTGCAGTCCGCACATGCTAATCCGGGACGACACTTTCCGCCTAAACTGGATTTTCGCTAAGAAGAGACAGCATTTAAACGAAAAATTCCATAAAAGCGGAAATTCTCGTCCCTGATCAGCCTTTGCGGACTGCACAGGCTAATCTGGGATGACAATTTACACACAAGAATTATGTCCAGTTTTCTCAGAACGCGACTTACTATTCATATTTCCTATTATCATTGTGAACAAATGGAAGTGCACGTTGTTGTAGAATTCCCAACCCGTAACATCTTGAGGTAAGAGTGTATAAGCGCATTATATTTTGGAATTCAGCTGTAATATATGTGTCGTGTTCTGAGAAAACTGGGCATAATGCTTGTGCGTAAAGTGTCGTCCCAGATTAGCCTGTGAAGTCCTCACAGGCTAATCAGGGAAGACACTTTCCGCCTAAACTGGATTTTCGCTTAGAAGAGACATCATTTAAACGAAAAATTCCATAAAAGCGGAAATTGTCGTCCCTGATAAGCCTGTGCGGACTGCACAGGCTTATCTGGGATGACAATTTACGCACAAGCATAATGCCCATTTTTCTCAGAACGCGACACATATACGCACGAAATTATCCGACCCTGCAAACAAACGATATCGGTGACAAAGAAAGACTGTCTTAAACTTGGGACACAATATGTATAATTGGCCTTGCGTTTGGCTTGAAGATTATCAATGTATTGGGGCATTTTTTTTTTTTTTTTGTAAACATTAAGATTGAAATTGACACTAGAAAAACTCAGTGAATAGAACCGTGGTCTATTGCCAGTAAACTTATCGCCTATCTTCCGATCCAACTTGTAGATTACCTTGAAATAGCGTATATCTATTATAAGTGTTAAAGTAACGATATTTTTTAAGATTAAATATTGAATTTTTACCTGTGAAGAAATAAGTGTTACTTGGTAAGAATTTATTTATTTATGTGAAGACCTTATAGTGCGCCTTGCCTGACGTCACGGTCTCTATTACATCGGTTACGGTGACGACCAACTCTTGTGAAGAAGGGACAGAAATGAGTCGTGTTCTCAGAAAACTGGGCATAATGCATGTGCGTAAAGTGTCGTCCTTGATTAGCCTGTGCAGTCCGCACGGGCTAATCCGGGACGACTCTTTCCGCCTAAACTGAATTTTCGCTAAGAAGACATCATTTAAAGGAAAAATTCCATAAAATCGGAAATTGTCGTCCCTGATTAGCCTGTGTGGACTGCACAGGCTTATCTGGGATGACAATTTACGCACAAGCATTATGCCCAGTTTTCTCAGAACACGACACACGGTAACGACCAATTCTTGTGAAGAACGGACAGAAATAACGTCAAGGACGATTGATTTACTCTGTCAGCAGACGCCATTGAATAAAACAAAAATCACTCGTTGACACGGATTCAATAGACATCAATCTCCACGCAGAGTTGTCGTTCCATGCTCTCACAAACACATACATGTACAATGTAATGTAACCGTCGTGCAAGAGATTGAGACAATATATGGTACACTTCAACGCCGTTATTTTGAACACCGATAATCCGAAGTCACAGTTGGTTCAAAGTATTTTTCGGGTCCCGATTTTGGTTCTTCTTTGTTTAATGTAAATTTTCATTGTTAATCCGAAATTCGTTAAACCGAAGAAATCGTTAATTCGAAGTGATTCTGTCAATCCCAACACTATAATTCGCACCTAATTATCAGTCTTTAATCCGCAGTCAAAACTGCAAAACACTGAGCGTAATTTGACACCTTTGTCGTCTGCGCGTGCGCGTCAAAAGCAGATAATTAAATCTTTGTCGTCTGTATAACACTTCGACATGATTGAATAATAATAATGCATGTTTATGTCCTTGACGGTGGTATTTTATAAACTGGGAGCACCGCTAATTGGCATTGTACAATTAAGCCACATTTAATTGTGAAGCGGAGTGTTTAGGTGTGGGGCTCGGTGGAAGTAACACGATTTTTATTGTGGTATTTTATAAGTAAATATAAAACGAAGACTAAATTTACCTCTTAAATGGTTATATATTGGAAAGCAGTTGACGAAAAAAACATCTACAAATTCTACATCAGTATACAGATCACTCTGGATCAGCAGACGATTTATTGCATAAACCTATTTTGCGGAGGATTCCGGAGATAGTCGATGTATCACGATTGTAAACATCTTTGAACCGGATTGTTTAGTTTTGTGGATCGCTGGAAGTGACACGATTTTTATTGTGGTATATTACAAGTAAATATACAACGAAGACGAAATGTACCACTTAAAGGCTAATATATTGGAAGGGAGATGTTTTCCTATATTCTTCTAAAACTTTTCCGTTTAACAATATCTCCATATAAGGTTATACCATATGTGGTAAGGATCACCATATATGGCGAAGACGGCCAGGGACCAGATCAGCCCTGTTAGTTGACGCAAAACATCTTACAATTCTACACCAGTAGACAGATGGGTTCTGTGCCGAGTACCCCGGGACCAGGCGATGGTGCTTATAAAATCTCATTTGACCCTTTTCTTAGCCCACCTGAGTGCATCGATAGGTCAAGGTCAGTTTAATATCTATAATTTTCTTAACATTTCATATGACTTATTATTAACAAGCGTGTGTTATAAGTAATTTTTGCAATATACGTAGTTAAATGATATAATATGTGCTGGCCCTAATGTTCGTGTAATTCAGCCATTTTGAATATTTTAAATATTATGCCCTATATGACCCGCGTCATGCGAACATGGGTCTTAAGACATATGCGACCAGCGTAGCTCAAGACCAGCCTACGCATTCGCCAACGCACAGGCTGGTATGGAGCTACGCTGAACGCATATGGTATAAGACCCGTTTCGCATGACGCGGTCGTTTATTAAAATATAATTTCAAGTTATTTTGATTATATTTAAAAGAAAAAAAAACAACACAAGAAAGTATTATTGTTATTAACACAATCTTACGTTTACCATACAGGGATGCAGTAACCAAACCTCAACATCAAGATGGGGCAACTTTCCGCATAAAAGAGCGCCATTTCTACAATATCATATCCACGACGATACTACGGAAAGATGAAATGACATGTAACGTAACCGGAATAACACATATTCCCAATGAGTCCACAGTACTCGTAGATTCCATGAATTGTAAAGTAAAACTATTAAACGAAACGTTTAATGTTGTATCTCAAATAACATTGCCAGATTGGCCAATGGATATTTGCATCATTACGGAAGACATCGTTGCTGTAACTGTCTGTGACAAACGTGACAGGCACGAAGTACATTTTATTTCCGTCAAAAACGATGATTTAAACGCTGACAGAATGTTTAAACTGAACCACGAATGCAATGCCATTGAGAGTCACGATGGTTTTCTGTATATCGGGTCATTTGATACCGTGTTTAAATACAAGCCATGTGGGAAGCTTGCCGCAATCGTTCACCAAAACAGAGTTGATGATAACCACTTTCCCACTGTACAACGGCTCAAAATCAACAGACAACTCAATACAATGTATGTAACTGATTACAGAAATAATGAAATTTGCATCGTTGACCTTAAAGGAGAACAACCCAAACGCTCAATATTACGATCAGAGCTTGCATTTCCAACTGGTATAAGCGTAACTACCCAAGGTCACGTCTTTGTATGCTGCTGCAAAAACTCTGTTATCATGCATGTAAATGACACACACGCACATGCTTACATTTTAGCGACGCAAACTGATGGCGTGTATAGACCAGAGGCGATCCATTTCGACGAACAAACCAATTATCTTATTGTTGGATTCAACGGGGATAATTTAATTGTTTTCTCCCTCGAGTACTTGCTTGCAGTACCAAGCCACTACGGCCTAAACGTACCATAAGGGCTTAACAATTCGAGGACTATATTCATCAAAACATAGTGTGTAAACTTGTGAACAATAACTCCAAGTGCTTCGAAACTATTCCAGCAAGAACTGTCCTCTTTAAGAATTCATTCTTTGTTAAAACTGTGATTGATTGGAATAAACTAAGTGATGACATTATGAACTCTTCAACAATAGATATTTTCAAAGTCAGTGTATTAAAACATCAATATTGTAACAATCGCGCACTCCACAACCGTCGAGTAAAAGCCAGAATTGGTTTCTGCGACGTACCCATCCAGATCCAGATGCATAAGCAATGTTTAGTGGATGCAAACAAAAAACGCCCAAAACCTGCTGTTTGAAGAATGTTTTGTACAAGCAATACAAATGTTATTTATGTGAATGATTGTGTAAGTTATTTCCTTCTTCATCTACATGTATATTATTATTAATTGTCTAACTATCAATGTGTGGTCGACCATAAAGTACAAAAACGTATTTCACCTTTAAAGAGCAAGGCTAAAATAATGACAATAATTATAAAACCATTTCGAAATTCTGATTGGTTGATCACTTAGTTTATTAAACCTTCAGGGTCAACTTTGATTGGAGGCAACGTTATATAAAACATCCAAACGGTTCGCAGTTTTTCCGTATTCAAGTTTGAAAGCGGGAACAAATACATCATACAAATCCGCTATCTTTTTTAAAAGAAAATATCTTCAGAAGACCACTTTATAAACATCTTGATTTACGAGTAAAAATACTTTTATTTGTTTATGTTTTAGACTCAATATTGTTGTGAACCTCTACCAATCTTACTTTCTTCATATTTTAGCTCACCTGATTGCTCATGTGAGCTTTTAGGATCGATCTTTGTCCGTCGTCTGTCCGTCCGTCCGTCGTACGTCCACATTTGGTTTGTAAACACTCTAGAGGCCACAATTCTTGTCCGATCTTCATGAAACCTTGTCAGAAGATTTGTCCAATGATACCTCGATCGAGTTCGAAACTGGGTCATGCTGGGTCAAAAACTAGGTCACTAGGTCAAAAAAAGAAAAACCTTGTAAACACTGTAGAAGTCACATTTTATGCCAAATCTTCATGTCAATTTGTCAAAATGTTTATCTTAATGATATGTTGGTTAGTTCAAAAGTGGTTCCGGTCCGTTGAAAAACATGACCGCCAGTGGGCGGGGCAGTTTTCATTATTTGGCTATACGGAAAACCTTGTAAACGCTCTAGAGGCCACATTTCTTTTTCCGATCTTCATGAAACTTGGTCAGAAGATTTGTCCCAATGATACCTCGATCGAGTTCGAAACTGGGTCATGCTGGGTCAAAAACTAGGTCACTAGGTNGGGCAGCACCGGGAATATATGTGACCGCGCTAAAAAAAATAACCATCGATCATCCCGGTAGTCGCCGGTCGACCGGCTCTATCAAACCGGGATGAACCGGGGCTACACCGGCAATAGTGAGACTTGGGATTAAGGCTTATTAATAGCACTCAGTATATACATATACTGAAAATTTTCAACTGCTTACTGCCAAAAATCAATATTGACTACAATAAAGACCCCCAGGTGGAATCGAATATGTGAGCTCCATAGATATGGTACATAGAGGCAAGACCGCCAAAGCCGAAATGCAAGTAATGCCTCTTTGAAGGTCTTTAAAGGTCTACACCTTTATAAATGCTTTAGGTAATTCTGGTCTCTGGTTTTAGTATCTGTCCCCAAATATCTGTTGTGAGCTCCGGCTATTATCAGATAACATGCTTTTGCATTTCGCTAGGCTGCAAGTTCAAGGGCACAACCATCTAAACTTCTACCAGAAATCCATTTCTATGTGTAGTGATTTCATTAACTCAACTGATAACGGGATATATAAATGTATGGACGAAAGGTTCTGCACTTGTATTTAGGGATGGCTTGGGAAACATGATAGTGAAGTTTTATGACCGAAACGACGGATTTAAATAAAGCTGCCAAAATAGTTTACCAGATCAGTGAAATAACATTATGTATACAAATCATTTCCATCTTTTATTACATTTATTTTTTCTGAATATTTGAACACAGAAGGTTCAGTCCGCTCAATAGACTGGCGTATTTTGCTCCACCGTGCGGAGCTCTTTATTATACCTGTCCAAGATGGGCCGTAATATGGGATCATCCGTGGCGAATGGAGTATAGCTATTAGAGTTATTCACACGTGAAACTTCATATATGAATACATTTTAATGAGGAGTGCATTGCACGAGAATCATAACTCTTGCTCAAATTAATTAATAATTATCCCACTTTTTTGATGTTGCATACCCTACATTTGTTCGTGGTTGTTTAGTCCCCTACCGGTTTCACTGGGGGGACTAATGGTTTGTGCTCTGTGGGTGTGTCAGTCCGTCAGTCTGTCACACTTTTCTGGATAACTTTAAAAGTTCTTCATATTTTTTCATGAAACTTTAAACTTGGGCAGATGGCAATATGGAGATTATGCGCGTCATTTCATTTTGTTCCTTCGTCAAAAATTCTGGTTGCTATGGCTACAAATAGACTACAAATATTGCTGAACATGGTGGATCCTGCGATAACTGTAGGGGAATTTTATAGCTTGGCAATAGTCTTGTCTCTTTCAGCATTGCAGGATAAATTTCAAACTTAAAAGAGATAGTTTATGGTGTGCAGAAGTGCACAATAGGTATAATCTGAAAATCATAATTTGGAAGTTCTCCCCAAGGTCACACTTGGTAGACGATCCTATAACCCGATATGTATGTTCATATTTAATAACATATGCAGGCCTTCCCACAAGCCCAAGTCCACATGTGGTCTGCACTGTGCATATCCTGTTATCAGCTTCTCCCTCACTAATTGCTGTATTTTCAAGACAATCTAATGATTGTATAACAAAACCCACAAATCTTGTCAATACATCATATTCCACACTGGCTGCAGTAGTATTTGATAGTAAACGTGCAGCTGCAGAGGCTATGCATTCAAGTTCATGTCTTACATCATGCAAAGATTGATATGTACAGGATTCCAGCAAACCGATAACCCTATTCAATCTATTTCTAAAAGTTTCTACACATCCATGATCCATTCTTGAGCATTGATTTGTGGGGGATAGCTTCGATCTGAAAAAATATTAAGGTAATTTTGAGGTAATATACATGTCTATTATTTGTCATATTGATAATAAATAAAGGTTATAACAAAGCAACCACAGTTTAAAACTGCCTCGACAGCTCAGTGGGAGAGCGTTTGCCTCGAGTGCACGAGGTTGTGGGTTCAATCCCTTGCCGCATCATACCAAAGACGTACAGAAACGGTACCAATGGCTACCTGAGGTTAACGCTCACCACTATGCAGGAAAGCACTGGCTTCTTCTCAATAATGAAATAAGACACGCGTGGTGATGGATTCCAGGAATGAATTTGTTTAACAATCGACCTCAAATAAATTACTATAATCTAACCATAAATTATCATTATAATTATAACAAAATGTCACACCGATGTCAAAAAGTCTATTTATTAAAAAAAACATTGAAAAGGGGATCAATACAGGATTCCTCTTTGAAATAATGTTCAACACAAAATCTCTGTCCTGTGGTTCCTTGTACTCTCATGCAAGAGGAAAGCCCAGTCTATAGTGTACGTCTTTGGTAAGAGAGAACACATTTGAACTAGGTTAGATGCTGAAAATATATTGGCCATGAATATCCCATTAAATGGGAATGTAAATCCACCACAAATTAGTTAAACGTAACCAAGCTGAATCTGGTCTGTGTTCAATAGATAATGGGACAGAATTCCATGTCAAATCAGATGTTTAAACCTAAAACGGTAATGAAAAAAATATGTAAATTGCAGGTGCATTGTTCATTTAATTATGTTACAAAGTAAATTGTTTACAGCACGAAGGTGGTTGAGAACCAATTATTGAGTAATCCAATGCGCCAACACCCATCTGCATCCATGAATATCTAACAATGATGATAATAATATATCTTAATGAATCCTTACCTTAATCTAGAATCGTCCACAATAAAAGAAGGGAGGCTACTACTAACGATAATTTGTACCCTAACACCGGTTGCATCGTAGTATGACAATGCGTTGTAAAATGTTGAATTGTGATTCGTCGACTTGTGTTCTGTACAATTGTATAGTGTAAACTTGTTAGATGCTCACTTGTAGCAGATTACTAATACATTTACATTGTACATACTATAACAATAAAGTACAACTTTAAAAATATTCAAGATGCTAATGTAGTTTTTCATCGACTTGCTTTCAGATAGATCTATTATCTTTTATTCATTATTATGATTTACAATATTAGGTATATTAAGATGTAGACTTTATATATGCGATTTCTTTATTTTCAGATCTGTAGTTTATGAAGTTACATGTGTGTATTTAAACATTTAAACCTGTTGAAGTTTAGCAAACGGTTAATTTACTTCAATAACGAAGTGCAATTCTACACATGCGTACTGTGAATTTGTAGAATCGGAAAATACAACATTTTACACTTAACAATTGTACAAAACAGATATTAAAAAGTTGTACTTTAGCATGTTAACAAATCTCTGTTAAACAAATGAGCTGAATATTCAACACGTGCAACATTTCTGGTGATGAATAATATTGGCGGTCTTTCGCTTCCATACTACCACTGTTAGATATATAGATTTATTTCGGCAAGGAATGCATACATGGGCATTTACAACATGTACAATATATAAAAATATCACATACATGAAAATAAATATACCATGACATACATACCAACACCAAGGATAACACAAACATGAGTAAACCCATATGTTCATTGTGGTCCTTTGAGCTGGTGGCATGACATAGAGTGGCACTTACACAAATATTTTAAAAACTAAATTACATCAATACAATGACCAACATAATTTAAATAAATAGATTAAATACTATGCATATATATCTCAGACCATTTTGATACTTTAAATATCACAGATATCATTATTAATTATGAGATCCTAAAAATACACTATTATTATATGATGATATAAGATCTGATTTGATTGATAAGGCAATTTCTATTGTGCCTGAGTTTCAGGGTTTGCATTCTGTTGATAAAATGTCAACTTTATTCACTAATTTGTCACTAATAAGAAGTTGTGCCCAAACCTGCTATTTTATTTTACATAGAAGAAATTTTTATATGTGTAAATAAAACATAATTGGTTTTTATTTTTCGGTGAGTTATGGCATGGTAAAGTTCCATTACTTTACATTTGATTTTACCATAATACAATAGACCTATGTAAATAAGACTTAAAGATTTAATATAGTGGAAAACGATGACATGGCATAGTCCACATCTATATTTGGTTTGCTGTAACTTCAATAGATGTCAGTTCACAACGATTATAGTTGCTTATCACCCTGGTCCGTTCTTGGTTAATGGTGTTTTGTCTCCTGTGTAGATCTGTTTGCCATGATCTAGTTAACCATTTGCTTGGTTGAACCGGCTAGGTCTTTTGTCAATGCCCAAATTGAACAAACTCATTAATAAGTATAAGTATGATACACTATCTTTGTGTGGATTGTCACAAGTCATCGTTCTTCACGAAAAGAAAATGAATTAATACTCGTGCAATATGTGTAAATAGTTATTGGCAGTGTTTTATACATATATTATGATGTATTTTGTGCAAGTTGTAGCAAGCAGTAAACAGCTCTATGTGTTGGTGTGTCTGGCTTTTTTTCAGCGCTTGTGTCGGGGCTGCTTAGTGGATGATATAATTTGTATAACACTACCATCTCTTATAGCTCAGAATGCTGAGCGGCAATACATGTGTTTTATGATACTATTGTAATGCTCAGTTATGTGTAATATTGTATTGATGGGATGTAAATAAACTATTAAATCTAAATCTATAAAAAATTGTAAGAAATAATTTAAATATCACAGATAGCATCATTTATAATAACATCCTAAAATACTTAGAATAAAAAATGGAGAATGTATAACATTTACGGAAAATAGGATCAATTTTGATAACAATTGCTGACTAAAAATGATTCCTTAAGCCGAAAAAAACAAACAATACACATAAAAAGTTACAGATTTTCTAATAAATGATTTTTTGAAGATGTCTTAAAAACAGACAATCTATCAATCTGTGTTATACTGGAGATAATGTCCTTAACAGTATGTTTTACACGAAGAATGATCTAAATAAATGCCGTTAATGCCAAGTTGGCTCAACATTAAAGCGATTCTTGAATATCCCAAATTAAAGAATATTCCTTATTCTTAGACTTAAGTCTAAGAACTGTTTGGTGAATACGGGCCCAGGTGACCACGGATTGACTAGGACTGCAGTGAGTTGACGTGTTCGCGACACATCTAATATGGCAAGAACGGTTGCAGTAGTTCATATTTCCGCACACATCTTCAATGTTGTCATTGTTCTAGTCTTTAGTTTAAACATATTTATTTATTTTGTCAAATTCATCGTACATCAATCATACACAATACAATTATTATAAGACAAGGATTGAAATAATTATTATATAGTTTCTCTCCTTGCAGTAGTATTAACGCAATTAATAGGTATGCTTTAAGAAGTGTTTACATTGAATATGCGAGAAATAAGAACTATAATAATAAACATGAACAGCGTAGAAAGAGAAATTTGATTCTGACGGATGATTATTCATGCAAGGACTAGAACTTTAGGCAACAGCAGTAGAATATCTTATTATCACATGGAAAGATTGTTTAACACATTTCTTGCACTTAGATTTAACATATTATCTGTATATATGATGTTAACGTGTATGTTAACTTGTATGTTCATCTATTGTGAGTCATGCGATATTTGCTGAATGTTGACAGACCTTTTATTGACATGAAGCCAACGCTAAAAGCAATCATTATCAATATAATTGCAATCTTGGTTGTTTCCATTATATGGTGAGGCTTATGACAAATTATCGTTAAGTATTTATGTTGCCTTTTAAAACCGATTTCAATTAATGTTCCATTACCCAATTACTATAAGCAGTTACTTTATTCTAAAAACGTTCATTTGCTTCGTTCATTGTATGCATCATAATCATATAATTGGTTCTTAAAGCCCCATTACTACTCAAAATCAACGAAAATTTCGTACAATATTTTGTAAAATAAAGTTAAACAATTAAAAATCAGTGTTCCTTATAGCAATTGCCAAATTGTCAACTCCAGATGAGGTCTGGTAACAGAGATGTTTGTAGATACAAAATGCTCGTTTTTTTTGGGATATAATTAACTCCATTTTACGAGATATATTCATACGACACATGAACACTAAAATGGTACCATTTTAGTGTTCGTGTGTCGTATGAATAGATGTATTTGTGGGAAATTAAAATGGAATTTATTGTGTCACAAAAAATAAAAACGAGCATTTTGTATATACACAAATCTATGTTACCAAACCTCATCTGGAGTTGAAAATTTGGCAATTGCTTTAAGGAACACTGTTTTTTAATTGTTTAACTCTATTTTGCGAAATATTGTACGAAATTTGATTTGATTTTGAGTAGTAATGGGGCTTTAAGTATCACGTATCTAATTCTCTCCAATACGCAATCGGTTTACCACCATAAACAAGTGCACCCCCAGGAAATGCATATATTATTCCTATATAAACAATACTTCACAACAAAATATATGTTAATAAGCGAAGATTTCCTATCAAGATATAAAAATATTAATGTTTACGGACATACGGACGGACGGGTATACGGACATACGTATGACGTAACCATTAGATCTTTGGCAAGAACCGAGTGTTGGGAATGAAAATAACGCCAAGTTACATCATAGCGGATGAAAAGGACATCATGTTAGATAAACCCGCAGGATAGTATAACACACAAACAGAATACCATGACAAACACACAGCATACCATCACAAGCACACAGAATCCCATGACAAGCACACAACATCCCATGACAAGCACACAGCATCCCATGACAAACACACAGCAAACCATGAAAAATACACAGCATACCATCACAAACACACAGCATACCATCACAAACACACATCATGTTATTATAAGCACATATCATATGATTTAAACCCACATCCTTTCAATGAAACACACAGCATACAATCAAAAACACACAGCAGACCCTGACAAACACACATAATACCATGACAAACACAAAGCATACCATGACAAACACACATCATCCCATGACAAACACACAGCATACCATCACAAATAAACAGCATTCCATCACAAACACACATCAAACCATCACAAACACACAGCATATCTAAAGAAACACACAGCATACCATCACAAATACACAGCATTCCATCACAAAAACACAGCATATCATCACAAATACACAGCACTCCATCACAAACACACAGCATACCATCACAAACACACATCATACCATCACAAACACACAGCATATCTAAAGAAACACACAGCATATAAAGAAACACACAGCATACTATGACAAGCACCCAGCATACTATGACAATCACACAGCATACTATTATAAGCACATATCATATGATTTAAACCCACGTCATTTCAATGAAACAGCCGATATATCAATAGTCATCAGGAGACAGCCGATGCGTTCCATACAATCCGATCGATTTCGAATTTAATTATCATTAAGTTTATTTTTTAGATTC
Organism: Dreissena rostriformis; assembly: GCA_007657795.1. Lineage (NCBI taxonomy): Eukaryota > Metazoa > Mollusca > Bivalvia > Myida > Dreissenidae > Dreissena > Dreissena rostriformis. The sequence goes on from VMBQ01009274.1 coordinate 36,593, forward strand.
GATTAATTTTTCATTGAAAATTGCGTGGAGTGCTGTGCAGCGTATGATTTTCTTCAGTATGAACATATAATATTGATTATTTACAAAACAAAAACAACAGCATAAAACAGTTTCGCACTATTTGTTTAGTGGCAACACATCTATAAACGAATCGAAATTGGTTTGTTTAGTTGTTAATCAACTCGATTCATTCAAAATTGATTTAGTAATGCTTGGAAACGGATAAAAAATTGTGCACAAAACTAAAAATCAGTGGATTCATTAGGGAGGATTGTATCTCGAAAAAAAAAGGAATTATGAAAATAAAGTGATTTACTGTGGTCATTACATAACAACGTCTAACTAGAAATGGCGCGGCAGATGCCGACGCGTATCCCCACGCCGCACGTATTGTTTTAAGATAAGTTCAGTATCAATTAGAAGTGAATCGGTGTAGAAATTGAAGAAGTTATAGTAAAAGGCACTTTTTGATGGATGTGGCCTATGTGGGCGGGGCCCTGGGGTGGGTAATGTGTACATTGATGGTCGAGATAGACCGTGTTGTCATAAGAGATGTTCAGTATTAATT
>VMBQ01009275.1:0-20296 GCA_007657795.1 Dreissena rostriformis
TACCTCCCTTGTGGTTCGCTCTCCTTTTCTGCAATCCCTTAGGATAAATAGAAAAAGCAATAACTGAAAAGAACAGTTTAACAGTATTATTACTTTTTTAAAGCAATGATATAGCTCATTGATTTGTGGGAAATATGTTTGTTTTGTATCATTATGAAAACATATAAATCTGAATCTTACTTTTGAAGTGTTGAAAATTAATAACATATATTCTCAAGGGAAATTGACGGTTCTTCGGATTATCTTTTAAGTAACGGACCAAGCAAACCGTTGTGTGATTTTTTTAAATCGAATTTTGAAATATTTAACAGTCTAAACAGTATACAATTAGAGTTAATCGTAAAAGGTTCATATCTAGAAATCTTTCCATATTATTAATTTCTGTAAAAGATTACATAGGTTCGTGGTTTTAAACGCTACTTACGCTCGTTTATGAGAGATATTAAACATTATTATTATTTAACGACATGTTTAAGTGAATACGTTTTTATCAATAAAGTTGAACATGTATTAAACATCGTAATTTTATTACACCAATTCATGATAAAGTTAGACCGACGTCTGAAAACAGATGAGCCTCGCTCTGTGAGAAAAGGGTTTAATGCATGTGCGTAAAGTGTCGTCCCCCAGTCCGCACAGGCTAATCAGGGACGACACTTTCCGCTTTTTTTTTGTATTTTTCGTTTAAATGAAAACTGTTCTTGACGAAAATCCAGTTTAGGCGTAAAGTGTCGTCCCTGATTAGCCTGTGCACATGCTAATCTGGTACAACACTCTACGCACATGCAGTAAACCCCCTTTTCACAGAGCGAGGCTCAGATGTATAATGGGCCAACAGTAAGGTCGATCAATGAGGCCTTTTCTTTTCGCTGGTTGTTATAAATCTAAGGCCAGCGATTCGTACAGTTTATGAACTGATTAAAAGAGAATAATCATTTTTTTAAACACTATAAAATTAATAATGTTATACTCACTACAAACAAATATTGTACAATGCTATTTTCAAAAATGTAAATGCAAACATATAATATGGTTTGAAATACAAAAACGTAACGAAAAGAAATGGTCTGGTTCGACAATCCGAATTTTTTTAAATCAAGGAATTTATACATAAACCAAATTGTTCCTTTCAACAGTTAATACAGTGCTATTTTATTACAAACTATATGTAAAAACCATTTGCACGTTTGAAAAACAAAACAGTGTACATGTATAAACAAAATAGTGTTAAAAAGAAATTCGTGTATTAATTTTACATGGACTGTTCGTGTTTATTTATATATTATCTAATATAGATATTGAATTATTGTATCGTCGTTGTTACATATTATTTGCATCGTATGCGAACGCATTTCTTTAAACAAATAGTGTGGTCTTAAAACAAATTCGTCAACGGAGAATATTGTATACACAAACAATCCGTATACCTAAAACAAAAAGCATTAATGAACCGAAATATTTCACTGTTGTGTGCGAAAACAATTTAAAAAGTCGTTGTTTAACATTCCTGTTTGATATTGGTTTTAAAGTTTTTAAATTGACAAAACATTATTTTACCATATAAGTTTGCAATCGGAACATCATCTGTAATTGTATTCTTTGAAGAAACCGAAAACAAAATGTTTTAATTGTCTGAATGCTCGTTTGTGTGTTCCCCTACGCCCGAAGACAATTAAACCGTAAAAGACGTCGCGCACCCTCGTGTCAATAGCGTCGAATACTAATGTGTCTCAAACAACTCGACCCGAGGGGGTGGGGCAGTCTGTTTTGTCTTAGTCATTAAATGACATTTAATGTGTATTAAACGAAAACAGCCATTTCTGTATCATTAAACCACTTTTGCCGCTAAACTAATTACATCTTTGTATGTTTGATGTTTAATGGTTCGGGGGTCGAATGACCGAAGCAGTAAGTAATATCTATAAATAATATTTGGTTTAACGACGGGTAAGGTTAAAGGTATATATCACATACTAATATATATATTTATGCTAAATACTCCTTTACTGGGATAACTTACTAGAACATTATTAATTGACCCTGAAATGCCTATTTGAATTTCATAAATAATATTAAGTCTAGGCGTATATTTCAATCGGCGGCCAACGAATTACAAACATGGTACCTTGCATATATGAAATTATTACATTATGTATAATGATTCATAATACATAATGTAATAATGTCATACATGCAATGTACAATGTTTGCAACTTGTTGGTTGCTAAATAAGTAAGCTAAAACGGCTTGTTAGAGAGGGTCGAGTACAGGAGAAGAAGCTTTGTTATTTGGTACAGGGTCATGTTTAGTACCCATGGCAAAGCATCTCTTGTGCAAAAGAGTATCACTTTTAATGCACATGTTTATGGTATTTGTTCGAATACCGATTCCGATGAGTGTGTCATTGTTGCTACAGCTTATTCTTGCAGTAAATGCCACGGTATTTTCGTCCATTGTGGTCATCGCTCCCAGGTGGCAGCAGTAGTTCGAACATGTGATCCCTTAATCACAGAGTATCACAGTAAATAACAATACAAAAAGACACAACATTTGGGCACGCTTTTATGTCCAAAACGTAAAGCACTTTCACTCCGTAAAATCAATTGCAATCTTAAGGACAAATTATTTGGTTTCAATTGTCGTAAGTAGACAGCCAGGATATTAGTGATTCAGGCTAGCGGAAGCTTCCATATATCCGGTAGTGTGTTAGACATTGATTGGTAGACAAGGGTCGTGCCTCTCGAAAACCAGACGATAGTCACTTGGCCACAAATCTCACCGAAGTCTGGATAGAACTATTGTAGACAACCAAACATATTTTCATCTTCATCCTCTTTCGAAATAAAATAAACGCCAAAGCGCTATAATTTAAACGTTTTAAATCATAATCGAAGATACTTTACGCGCAATTGCATGCCATGTAGGGCGTTAGTAATTGATAAACAACTTTTGTTCACTTTAATATAAAATATGCATTGCGAGTTGATGGGTAGCCGAACGAAGTAAGGACATGCTTATTACATAGAATGCATAAACTGCATTCAAACAAAGCTGTTATGTGACAATTGGACAAACGTACAAAACAGAACAGTATGGCAGTTATTGCCAATGTGGAATACGGTTAATTATGAAGACGTAAGGACACGAATAACCCACGTCGCCGGTTTCACAAACCTCCATATTTCTCAATTAACTGGATCATTAATTGGCTCCAACTGTCGACTTATTATGGAGACGCCTCGAAACACACACAAAAAAAATTCTTAGAATTAAACAATAACATAAGACTGGGCGAGTTGATATTAATCTTTATAAATCGGTATAAACTGGGACAACGATTGAAATAACTAGCTTACCTTACCAGCTCCGTCGAGTGAAGCTGCATCAGGGTTTAGCTGGTTTCCAGACGCAGGAGATACGCTACCCTTCCATTTCCAAATTTCTTGGATGACTCGTGCGAGAATCTCATCAAACATCTCGGGTGGCATTCTCATGAAGTTGATGAATGCGCGTTGGTCCTCTCGTCGTAGTTCGACCATAAGTTGGTCATACACACCGAACTGACGCCTCCTCTCGGGGCCCAGCCAAGTCCTGATCCCCCTTGTGCGCTGCCTCCGTCTCCTTGCTCTCTTTTGAGCAAGACGATGCATGGCCAGATTAGCATCACAAAGGCCAATCTGTGCCTGCACGAGGGTGGCTTGACACTCTACATGTTATTGAATGCAAGCACGACACTCCATTGCACATGTCCTTATCACAAGGCGTACCAAAATGAAATGATACTTCGACTCACAGGCTAATTACGGTTAAATGTATGTCAACAGTTTTGTTCCGCCACACTTCTCGCACTTTTGTATACGTTAGCTGTCAGTAATTATCTGTTGAACATGCGTTAGGTGTCAGGGACGGTTCGGTTTATCCGTTNCCTGAACGGGCTGCATGCTGGACAGAGCGCGGCTACTGACACGTGGTCTCAGATGTGGTGCTGGCAGGACATTAAGCCGGCTTGTCATCATTAGGCATAAGTGGCAGGGCAAACATATGGGCAACAGCGCGTTTGGTCTCTCGTCTAAATACAATTAAGATTCTTAATTCAACGTAAATTAAGCGGTACTTACTTCTGGTACGAGAAGAGAAATAGTGTTGTGTGGTACCCTCCAGCCGAATCGCATATCACGGTACTTTGAACCAGACACAAGATGCCGCAGCGCTATTGCTAGCTTCATCCCTGGTTCAATTAGAAGTCTGTAGTTGTTGCGCTGTTTCGTTATCCTTGGGCCCACTCGTGCGAGAATCTTATCAAACATCTCGGGTGGCATTCTCATGAAGTTGATGAATGCGCGTTTGTCCTCTCGTCGTAGTTGGACCATAATTTGGTCATACAGACCGAACTGACGACTCCTATCGGGGCCCAGCCAAGTCCTGATCCACCATCTGCGCTGCCTCCGTCTCCTTGCTCTCTTTTGAGCAAGACGATGCATGGCCATATTAGCATCCAAAAGGCCAATCTGGGCCTGCACGAGGGTGGCTTGACACTCTAATTGAATGCGAGCACGACACTCCATTGCACATGTCCTTCTCACAAGGCGTACCAAAAGGAAATGATACTTCAACCCACAGGCTAATTACGGTTAAATGTATGTCAACAGTTTTGTTCCGCAACACCTCTCGCACTTTTGTATACGTTAGCTGTCCGTTATTATCTGTTGAACATGCGTTAGATGTCCGGAACGGTGCGGTTTATCCGTTGCAAGTCTGGTATTAGTCCGGTAGTTGTCCGGTGGTAGACCAGGACAGCCGGACATTAACGGACATAAACCGAATACGTACAGGAGGTGTAACGCGATAGTTCCGAACAAACCGTAAACTAACGTATAAAGACCGCACATCAAACGGAGGTCACTGTCCGTTTTATCCGGTGGAAAATTTTGAACATGCTCAAAACTTCCCAACGGACCGAACGGATGTCACCGGACATCGCCGAACAAGGAGCGGATTCACCGGGTATAAACGGACATTAAACGGATAAGAACGGACACGAACGGATAAAATTATTTTATGTCCGTTTCTCGTCCGTTACCTCGGTTTGACCGGGCCTTAAACAGTCGAATCAGTCACTACTTTCAAAACAGCAAATTACAAAGAAATACATTGCCTGGGTGTTACATCATTCATATTCAGCCCAGTATGATATGGGGTATGATATGCCTACTGACTGCAAGGGTATTTTCCCGGCCTAGCTGTACTAATGAGTGTAACCTTTGTTTTTTATACTTAATATCTTTTCATTTGTAGACACCACTTAAAGGTGTTAAAACGACACATTGTCATTATTTTAATATAGTTAATGGTGCAGTCTGATCTTGAAGGTTTATACAAGAATAAATCAGAAATAAGAAATCTGCGGCTTTTATGAAAAAGTTGAGTCTCGTTGAATCATGTATTGTTTTGTAGTCCCACTCACTTTATGAACTCGGAGGACAATGAAATTAATTATATATTATACTTGTTCTCTCCGTTTCCGTCTTACTAGATTAGACATTTATAAAAGATAGCATTAGACTGTATGTAATTTTCATTAACTTTATTGCGCACATAGACGTATTGTTTCAACCCCTGTCCGTTTTGTTTTACCTTTATCTAGACAACATTGGCAGATGGCTTTGTCGTGTACAATTCATACATCAACATGTGTGTTTGGGTTTTGATGCATTAATGCAAATGTTCTACGTTTTTGGTGAAATGGAGATTTTAGTTCTTTTGTCACAAAATATATGCTTGTTGAATAATAGAAAAATTAATAGCAAATTGTACAATTCATTAATCTATCTTTAACTTAAAACAAATGCTGAGAGTTGGTACTGTTATGTAAGATATGAAGTGTATGTTCCAATAAAATACACAATTTGAGACAATTTTAAAATCCAAATAAATCGTTTCCCTTGTTGTTGTTTTTTTCTCAATTTAATATCATTGCAAAGTTTTGAACGCTGAATATTTTATCAAAGCAACTTGGTTTTGACAACCATTCATTTATGAGTCGCAAATCACAAAATTTACAGTGCAATTGCCTTATTTTGTCTATAACAAGATTGCGCTGATTATATATAATACTGCTTCTAGTGTCAATTAACCAGTTTTGCGGATTTACGGACTGCAGTGAAAACGAATAAGTGTACTCTCACAAATATGGGGCCTTCTTTGATTAGCAATATAAATTCTTCCGAATAAAATTACATACATTGAACAACGCTTATATGGGAAACACACTTTTTCTATGAATTCCGAATACATACAATTCATATATCGATTCACTTTTGTAGACATATTATCCGCATACAAGTTTGCATCATTCATCTGTAAGGTAAAAACGAAATATTCAGGTACGAAATTAAGATTTAAATTCGTATATTTACTGTTCTGTTGGCATAGATATGTGCATATAGTTTGTTTTTGCAATTAGAATGGTACATTCAAATTAATAAACACAATAACGCCTTTCAATGTATATCGAAATGAAAATCAAGAATGTTAAGTATCATTATAATATAAATTATCGTTGTCAGTACTTTAAATAAGCGAAAAATACAGCGTTTTGTGTGAAAAAAATAATATATATATTATTATCTATATATGATTGAACACATGCTTCCTTTATAAGTAAACACGTATAACATATAGTAATGCGTAGTACATGTGACGTTAAAGTACATGTCCTATATACATTTCCTATATACATTTACAAGTGATAATTGAAAAAAGTGTTTATATCGTTATTAAGAATTAAAAAAAGAGATTCATATTCATTTTTGGATTAATGTATTTCTAGCTTTCAGATACTTAAAATAGGTTGCTATTAGGCCATAGGACTTTGTTAAACATTACCACATATACACAGGGTACTACGTAACGTAAATTGTCTTGTAACATTTCTTCCATTTTACAATTACTAACTTGTGTATGAAATCTAAGTGAATTATTTTATCATATGATATTATGTCATGAAAGAAATCACTTTAGACATCTGAAATATAAGTTTGGGTGATAAATTTTGCCATACAAACGCCCTACAATAATATCTTATCAGGCCTTTACAACTGACTGGTACGATGCGACAATCTAAACGCAACAATCGTGTTAAGGTTCATGTTTGTAAATCTTAAGTAGAAATATTATTATATATATATATATATTGCGAATATTTGGTTAACTATTTAACAGGTTTCAAGACTAAAAGACACGTTTGTAAAAGACTTCAGTAATTTATGTGATATAATAGTATATGCACATTTCAAAAATGAAAACTGGAAGCTCGACCTGCGCCAGTACGAAAGATAATAATCGACATGCTTTATTTACAGAAATTTGAATCAATAAATCATTACCACCGTTAGCTTATTAGTATATATTTTTGTCACGCGAGGATGCTTTCTCCTAAACATGTTTACACATGACTGTAAAACAACAGGTGTTTAAAAATGCTACTATTTAGCCACGGGGGCTAAATGTATCTTTTGTTTTCAAACTGTGTAACGCTATTGATCGATTACATTCAGAATTGTTGTTTGGCGCGAGATTTGAAAGTGCCCCAAATGTTATTTATTTAATTGGAGTTTATGTATGCGTTTGCTCTTTGTTCAGTATTGTTTTTCTTGTGTCGATAATTTTTTGCAATAGGTCACTTCCGATTAATCACATAACGTACAATAATAGTAATTTCTTGTATGCAAGTTTTCATTTCACGCTTCATAAAACACTTTGGTACATTCAGATGTTTTGGGATAAAGTTTAAAAGGACTCCGATATGATAAAGGTAAACATTTGCAATGTTTATATTACTTTATAACTATAACTATAACGCGAATCGATAATATTTTCTCCCTTCAGCTTATTGTCCTTTTATCCACACAGTTTATTTAACACTCACAGCGTGATACTCGACCATTTCAAACGACAAGCGACAATTCAATACGACTCGAAACATTTTAACAGTTAATTGTCGAAATGTAGCGCTTTTATTTGCTAGGAAACTTATCATCGAAAATTGTCTTCGTAAAATGTCGCATGTATAGGCCCCTGATGAGCAAACTATCTTAGCGAAATCAGTATTTTTTTAAATACAATTTAGACATGTAAGACTTGTGTTCGTGTTGTTTCTTGGTGCTATAAGATTTGTAAGTTCGTCATTTAGAAATAAAATACCCTGTCTGTCCAAACGATAGCGTTCAATTAATTCAGAATTTTGTAGGTTATCAAGAACATATACTCTATGTTTGTATAGGTCCCTGGCTACACCTAGCATTGCACTAAATGACTGGGATATTCATGAGGTTTCTAAACCCACAGTTTCACGTGTCATTACACAACTTACATAAGCATTGACTGAGCATGAAATCGTAAGACAATTCATAAGTCTTCTAACAGTACCCGGAGAACTTCTATACCATCGTCAGTTTCCCCCAACGTTATTAGGGTAATTAGATGGCACACATGAGCAGATTCAAGCCCCATTTGTGGATGAACCGACTTATGTGAACCACATAAACACACAGGTAAACCTATTATTAATAATAGGTTTAAATTATTGTAAACAATGTTATATAATATATTAAATTCTGCGGCTTTGTTAATCGGTATTCAATCTGTATTATTATGTATTTTTATGATGATTTAATCATAAATATACATCAACTGACAAGAGTAAGCATTTTCAATATATGCATACATTTAATGATTTATTCTGATATCACAATAACGTCAAGTTGTTTTGTCTTCAAGCATCTGGAATCGCCTGAATTTTAACTTAGACGCCTTCCAAATTTAATTAACGGTCTTATATACGTGTAGTCATAAGAAGTGTTGAACTGTTTAAAACGAGGTCATCATAGAATGTCTGCAATTATATTTTGTCATTCACTATGGGAAAATATATAATAAATGACGATTTCCAGTTTGTATGTCTTATAATATTGACAATCTTTAAGAACTTAAACGAGATAATATAAATGTTAACAAGCACGCGAGAGGTATGAAGTTATTGATTCAATACGGTGTAGTATTAATTCCATTGTATAGTCTAATTTCCTGCTACAACTATATTTTGTAATAAACGATATAAATGTAAGACTAAGATAAACATATATCAAAAGTTGAATTTTGTTTTAATAAATAATGTTAATACATCACGTTCTCGTACTGACCATGCGTAATTATTTACAATAATATAACAATCAAGAAACACGTGACATATGGCAAACACCATACAAAAGCAATTATTTTAATGTATTGATCATATTTGGACCACAGTCTCAGAAATGATCAAAGTATTAGAACAGTAGTGCGGTATAGTGTTATCGTTATTGTGATATATTTACTAGTGAGTTTGATTTATACGAAGATGGGATTTTCAAACATACTGTTAAAATTCACTGATTGTAATACCTCTAATTAATGTTCATTTTCGATTTTATAAAAAAAACAACCTGTAACATGATTTAACACTCAGGAAACAATTTTTGCTCCTGTCGTTGAATTACGAGGTATCTTTGTAATTTTGCAGGGAATTCATTAAACGTATTTATTACTAATACAAAAAACGTAGTAAAATGGTTTTGAGACCGCAAGGAAAAAAATATCTGATTTAAGATTAAATGCATTATTTTATGTAGATTAAAATGTTCATGACTAACATTTAACAGTGGATAAACATGTATACGGAGATCGGATTTTCAAACATACTATTAAAATTTACTGATTGCAATACTGCCGCTCAATAATGTTCATTTTCGATTTTATATTAAACCTGTAACATGATTAAACACACGGACACATTTTTTGCTCCCGTCGTTGAATTACGAGATTTTAAATTTTGCAGGGAATTCACTAACATTATTTATTACTTATAAAAAATCGTAGCTAAGAAAATCGTTGGATGCTCAGTATAATTGGTACCGAAAGAGTTGAACCTCTCTACGAGATAAAATATGATGTTATGGTGTTTTCCTGCATTGTTACTTCTACAATTGTGATAGTAGATACACAGTTTGCAACTCTTAGGGCATGAGGCAAATATTGATGCCTATGGTCACTGTTAAGGTGATGCATACATTATTCAATAACTAATGAGTAAATAAGTTATATTATTTTCATGAAATTTTAAGAGTCCGCAAAGAAAAAAGTATCTGATTTAAGATTAAATGCATTTAATTGTGGAGATTAAATTTGCATGACTGACATTTATCAGTGGATTTACATGTAAACGAAGATGAGATTTTCAAGCCACTCTTAAAATTCACTGATTGCAATACCGCCGCTCATTAAGGTTCCTTTTCGATTTTATAATAAACCTGTAACATCATTAAACACACTGAAACATGTGTTTTGCTCCTGTTGTTGATTATATATATATATATATATATCTTTTTAATTTTGCAGGGAATTCATTAAAAGTATTTATTACCAATAAAACACGTAGCTCAGGAATCGTTGCATGCACAAAAGCATGATGTTATGATGTTTTCTTGCATTTTTATTTCTACAAGATGTGATAGTACAAACAAAGTTTGAATCTCTAAGAGGCTGAGACATAAAGTGATGCATATGGTTACGGTTAAGGTCATGTTATATTTTAAGACTACTTCTGTTTGCTTATGCTAAATCTAGTTTATTCTCTGCTGACATATACAAGACATAATCGCAAGAACAAAATACAAGAAGGTATCATTGCTTTATAATATGGTTAACGTTGGAGGAGTTGGTGTTGTTTTGTATAAAAAAAAGGGAGTTATTCAACATTTACAACACTATTTCCTTCGAAATATTCATACACTATTAACTAATAATTCAACCAGTTGTATTGTTTTCCTGAAATATTTAAGAGTCGTCAATGAATAAAATCCATTAAAGTGTGTAGATTAAGTTTTCAAGACTGGAACTAAATATTTGATTTATACTCACATGGAATTTTCAAACATACTCATACTATTAAAATTCACTGATGTCAATAGCGCTTATTAACGTTAATAATCGATTTCATCATAAACTTTTTACATGATTGAATACTTAGGCGGTATGTATTGCTCATGTCGTTAATTAAAAGATATTTTTGCAATTCCTCGGGAAATTTCTTTAAAAGTATTTATTACTAATGACGCTGTTTTTACATTTTAGTTGGAACTATGTACTGGAGACCGGATCATAGTTGGAAAACTAAAAAAACATTCTCATAGAAGTGTTAATTATCGTTCACAGATATGTAAATACAAATACAAGATACACATGATCTAAATATACAAACTTACAAAAACGTGATGTGATCATGTNGTAGTAATTAATAAACCGGATTGGAAATCGTCATTATTGCAGTGATAGTATGTCAAACCGTGTGTTAGAAAAACAGATACGACACAGGATTTTATGAATAGATAATCAATACTTTGCCTTCCGAATCGATAGCAGTTAATACAATTAATTATTTCCATAAAACCGTCTCGGTTTTTGTTTTTTTAAATGATAATGAATCGCACTTAAGTTATATATTAAGACATTGTTGTTATTTGTTATGATTTATTCTTGTATAAACCTTCAAGATCAGACTGCACCATTAACTATATTACAAAAATACCAATGTGTCGTTTTAAGACGTTAAGGTGGTGTCTACACATGAAAAGATATTAACTATAACAAAGGTTACACTCATTCGTACAGATAGGCCAGGAAAATACTCTTGCAGTCAGTAGGCATCTCATACTCCGTATCATACTGGGCTGAATGTAAAAGATGTCACACCAAGGCCATGTATTTCTTTGTAATTTGCTGTTTTGAAAGTATAGAAAGATTCGACTGTTTAAAAACTGTTTGGCTGCTTGTATGTAGTTGGTTATATAGCTGGATTGTTGGATTTCTGCAACAACTGGTTCGCATTGCATTAGTGTCGGTACAAAAGTAATTCAAGGTAAAATTAATTTTCGCTTATTGAGTGCAAATTTATTGATCGAAGGCCACATTAGTATGATCAACGTATTAGTTTTACATCAAATCGGATAAACTGTTCATGCTTTCAAATAATGTGAACATTTCTTGTTCAAATTGTTGTTTTGCGCGAGATTTAAAAGTGCCTATTTAATCTGAATTTTGTTGAGTATTTTTTTTTGTGTCGATGCTTTTTGCAATGGTTCACTTTTCCAGGATTCACATAACGTGCAATTATAAATATTTGACAAGCATATAAAACTGTGTCTGTTTTCCCTATAACGTCATTTTTTTCTGCAAGCATTTAGAATCGCCGAAATTTTAACTAAAACTCCTTCCAAATTTAATTAACGGTCTTATATACGTGTAGTCATAAGCAGTGTTGAACTATTAAAAGCGAGGTCACAAAAGCTTCCTTTTGAATGCTGTTTTGCTTTTTAAAAAATTAGACAAGGCTGCAACATAAGTACATCGAAGTAAGTACGTTATATTATTGGGAAACACGTAATGTATATTTTGGGGCGCATCATGTCTTTGGTTGGACTAGATGATTTCATAACGGTCCCTTAAAAAACATCGTAAATCATAATGAACTCCCATTTCTTATGATGCGAATTAGAATGCACTCAAATACATATTTATTGTTCAATCTTGAAATCAGTATTTCATAATGAGATATTTCAGAGAGAAGAAATACTGTAACTATAGGAATCGTTTAAACGTGTTTGACACTGTGGTAACTGATAATGTTATCACGAAATGATGTGCTAATTCACTTAATAATGAGCAAGCTAACATTTAACTTGTCCAACAACAACCACATTTGTAAAAATTTGTTTAAGGTATTTATTTAGTTACCTTACGTCGCTTTAAATACGATTACAAATAAAGTGTTATGTTCGGTAACGTGGTTATCATTCTGTGTCTGAGATACAGGTGGAGATGATGTACAGATGCCATAATCAAATTTTGGATGTGTGTAATAATGTAGTACAAAAGTTATCATTAGATAAAGGTGGTGTTATGGTTTCCAATCAGCAATCAGGAGGTCCAAAAATATTCAAGTTGTTTGCTTTCAAAAATGAATGCTGAGTTGTTGGCTACTGTGCTGCACAGTTAAACAGGGAAATAAAATACGCAATCTATAGTCGATGTTAGACTGCACTGGACTTTCATGCTGTATAATAATATTGCTTTGGTGTGCCTCCACCTGCAGCGGGATTGACTCGTTAACGATTGCATATGATGCCTTATGTTTTGGTTCGAACTGTATGAATAATTGTACTTCTACTTGTCTTGCCAAACTAATATTAAATTTTATGTTTGAGTACGAACTGAATTATCACAATATGATAAAAGCTCTTCTGTTTCATTAAAAAAATATTAAAACATGTTTTCACTTCTTTCTATAGTGTTGTGCATTACTAAGTCAAACGTTTTGAGATGTATTATTCGTTTTATTTGTTTAAATATAACCATAGCCTTACCATTGAATGTAGTTGTTTAAACAAGCCATAACTTATTATTAGTCTTGAAAAAAAATGTGTTTTTGTTTGCGGAAAATGATTCAATCATGAATGTTTATGGAATACCGGCACTAGTTAGCAAGTAATTCCTACCTTCAACAGATAACACTAAATTCACATTATTAAACGTTAAATATAAGTGTTTTGTCATTAAGAACCGCTGCAAGCCCGATTTGTATCGCTGTTCTGCGTTGCGTTACAAATACTTCTGGATTCGCCAATGACACAATAGGAGCATTCTGCGGAAGCTATGGACAATATTGAGACAGAAAATACGCCTAGTTGAATTAGTACGCATCATGCGACAGAATGTAGAAGTGGTTGTATTTATTTTGTGTTTATTTCTCACGAAATTGAAATCATGACTTTAATGTATGAGGAATGCTGATTTCATAATGGAATCTGAAGGTGGAAACGCATTATTGAATACCTGTTTAAACTGTGCAATGTACAGTAAACCTTCTGGTGCAAATGACACGGATATAATAAACGGGACTCGCAACGTATTGGACTACGGATATTCTGAATTTGATAACCCGTTTAATAAGCCGTTCACCAAGGTTGTTTTCATAACGTGCTACTCCCTCGTGTTCATATTCTGTGTGATAGGTAAGTCATATAATACTTCACCAGATACGTGTATACATCTTTTACATTTAAAATCATATTTTCTGAACTTCGCTAGTTTCGTCTCTACATGTTTAAATTTAATGTAATATTTTCGTCGTTACAATAAATACAGGTGCATAACATTTCAAGGATATACGTGTTTTACATGTTCGGGTTGGTTATAAAGATAAGTTGGTTGTTGCTTTTGATTCTTTGTATATATGTTCTATAAGTTATATAAACTTTTTTTGAAATTAATTGGAATTTATTTTTATCTGACATAAACCTGATGATGCCTTTTTAATTGTCATTATTTTCATAAAGACAATAATAACAATCTAATAAATCCGAAAAAAAAAATTCCGTTTTGTCGGTCAATAAATCACATGTGCAATAAGACGTAGTGGCTTTTACTAGAACCATGATTACTGAAGCGAAATAATTAAAAACGTACAATATACGGCTCATGCAAATGATATCAGACTGATAGTATTTCTAATTGTGTCGTGTTCTAAGAAAACTGGGCATAATGCATGTGCGTAAAGTGTCGTCCCAGATTAGCTTGTGCAGGCTTATCCGGGACGAGAATTCCCGCCTAAACTGGATTTTCGCTAAGAAGAGACATCATTTAAACGAAAAATTCAATAAAAGCGGAAATTGCCGTCCCTGATTAGCCTGTGCGGACTGCACAGGCTAATCTGAGATGACAATTTACGCACAAGCACTATGCCCAGTTTTCTCAGAACGCGTTTGCTAACGTGTTCCCTGAAGACATTCTGTTTTCAATATATTCTCAATCAAAGTCAGCTATTGGATCAATAAAGCAAGCATTTATAACATAGATATATTAATTTCAAAACAGTGCACGAGTAATTTTTGTTGGAGTTGTATTTTCAACGAATTTCAGAAAAAATATCAATCAGATCCGTTCAAAGCAAAATAGATTATAAACATTTCATCTGACGTTCGCTTTCTCTTCTCATTTCTGTACTTACTTTTTTTTATTCGTATATGGTTTTATGCCTCATAATCAAGTAGGGATGTGGGAAGCGGACAACTACAACGAGCGAGGCCTGGTATAGGGGAGATAACCCTGGCTTAGGGTAAGGGTTGGGGTCGGGTTAGGGTAAGGGCTAGGGTTAAGGCTAACCCTAACCCTTACCCTAACCCGACCCCGAACGCGACCCCTGGCCCTAACCCTCTAACCCCCATGCGCTTTACAATACCAGGCCTCGCTCGTTGTAGTTGTCCGCTTCCCCCTACACTTTCGTTTCTACAAAGATTTGAATGAACCATTTCTTTCACAGCTATGTGTATTGAAAGTTCTAATTCCCTTGCAGTACGGTAGTGTGATACATATATTCTTACGTTATTTACCAACTGAGCTGTACAATATTAAGAAAAAAATACATATGACTTATATGTTAAACAGTAATTTAAGGAATACTAATTCTGCACGATAAATTTGTTTGCAGCAAACCGGAGATAGCAGCGACACGGATAAGAGGAGCGTGAAGCGTTATTTTACACAGCGAACCAGAGATAGCAGCGACACAGATAAGAGGAGCATGAACCGTTATTTTAAAAAGCAAACCGGAGATAGCAGCGACACGGATAAGATGAGCATGAAGCATGATTTTACACAGCGAACCGGAGATAGCATCGAATATAGTGACACGGATGAGAGGAGCATGAAGCATAATTTTACACAGCGAACCGGAGATAGCATCGAATATAGTGACACGGATGAGAGGAGCATGAAGCATAATTTTACACAGCGAACCAGAGATAGCAGCGACACGGATAAGAAGAGCATGAACCGTTATTTTAAACAGCAAACCGAAAATAGTGACACGGATAAGAGGAGCAAGAAGCATTATTTTACGAAGCGAACCGGAGATAGCAGCGACACGGATAAGAGGAGCATGAAAAATAATTTTACACAGCGAACCAGAGATAGCAGCGACACGGATAAGAGGAGCATGAACCGTTATTTTAAACAGCCAACAGGAGATAGCAGCGACACGGATAAGACGAGCATGAAGCATGATTTTACACAGCGAACCGGAGATAGCATCGAATATAGTGACANGCTCTGAATGATATTTGCGATACAAAAAAGACGTGAAAGCGAACATGTTTGATTTACAGTGTTTCGCATTTAAGACATTTAAATAACTGAGTGTGTGATATATGTTTCATCATCTGAGCTGGTATGCAGTCTTTCCTTTAGTATGGTTTCTATTTCAAACCTTTGATATAAAACAACGAAGCACTTGTTTAAGAAATTCATTTCATCTCGTTCTTAATATTTAATCGTTTTTATCGTTATATAATTATATTTAATAGTTATACAACATGTCACACGTTCTAAATAAAAAAACGAAATCTGTTTTGGGAAATAAGAAACGTTTTTCGATTTTCTTAAATGTTCGTTAAGGGAAATCAAAATAGTTCTTTGATAAGTCAAAAATGAACTTATATAACCACAGCAGACTCCCTTAGGTATCAAATCTGATTTTTTTCACAATTAAGATGTCGGCTTTAGAAACGATTTCCGTAGTGAAGCGTAAAATCACATTAAATATCAAAGGGCACACAGGCGGGCAATCTAATACGATCATTGTCAAGAGAATTATGTTAAATAGATATGTATTTTCGTAAAAGTGAAGATTAAACCACATTATGTGGAATAAATGGAGAAAAACTATCGTTGGTTTACAACTTTGATTGTGCGAGAATCTTTAATTGTTAGTCACATTTATCATAAACTTTGATTTTGGATGCAGACTACTTGAAAAAAATCAAATACAGAACAGACTATTTATTACATTTCTAAAACCTTTAAAAAGTATAAAGGTAGTGCCATAATATTAAGTGATACGTTATTTCGAGCGTATGTGTGTATGTCATCGTATAAAGTGAAACTGCATTTATTTAGATATTGATTTAATAAAATGTTTCTATTACATCTTAGGTCATCTTCGTCCCAAAAACCACTATTACATCAGCTGTACCTTATTAAATAATCGTGATTTAGAATTCAGCTCTGGATTTAGCTATGCATTTAAAGGCTATGTTACTCACCACAATTCAGCGACAATCGACCGATATACTAAGACAAGCATATCATTAACAGACCCCGCTAGCTCTACATTAAGATCTGAATTCTGATCAGCATTGACAGCCTATGATAGACACCAACAAAATCGAGCCAACCGCAAACAGACCACCATCGAATACAGAGCTGGCGTTGAGTTCACCTCTACATTGAAAATATATGTTACAAACATCATTCACGCAACAACCTCTCACGATACGAAGACAAGCATAAAGTGGAACAGACTCACAATCAAATGCAGAGGAGCTGGCTTTGAATTGTCACATAGTAGATAAGATATTTTCACACCAAATTCAGTCTTACAATCGGAAACATAAGTTGATTACAAGTCATGCTCGCTTTGCAAATGGACATCATATGTCAAAGTCCAGCTAGCCCGCAATTAACACAACAAGTCATAGTCAAATTAATTTTTAATAAATGTTTCATGACACAGATGCATGTATGCAAATGCGTTAAAAAATGTTATATACAGATCGTGACAAGATAAAAGGTTTAATTGGTGTTTGTGTTCGTGTTGGTGCAATTATCAGATGGGTGTGTACGTTCATATATGCCGTTATACAAATTGGTTTCTCACTTAAACACATGTCAAACGTCAAACCAATGACGTCAATACGTTACATGCGTGACCTACAATCTTTCAAATGTTGTATATATAACACCAAAACTCAACTGGCTAAAAGTAGAGAAGTAGTTTACATAGGAGCGAACAGGAAATTTGTTGTTTAATTTGTTACAGGGCCTCCGCCCTTTCCGGAGGTCCTGGAAATGATATTGGTTAATAAGAATATTGTTATAATCACGAAAAAATAAATAAAGTGCAAAGAACTTTTTTTAAGTTTTTGTGTATGCGTTATTATGCTACAGAATTCATCACGGAATTCAACTTTGCATTTAAAGCCTAAAAAGACACCCGATTCCCTTAATATCCATCGACTGACAAAAGAACATCGCAAAGCAAAACTTACACTATCTCTATTTCTGGGCTGGCTCTGAAACCAGCTATCCATTGACATCCGCTCTTTATAATAAGATAAGCATGAAGTATAACAGACTCACATTTGACTACAGAGCTGTCTCTTAATTAACCTTTTATTCAATTGTGCGTTGAAAGCCTATGAGAGCCACCAGATTCCCGAAACATCCGTCCACTTTTGTTACGAGATATAACAAGCGAATAATAAATATTACAGAAAAAAGACCTGGCTCGGAGTTTGAGCATATGCCATATAGCCTACAGCCTTAGCAACTCATAGGCACGAACAGGTTTTATTAGGCCCATAGGAAACAGTTTACTTTTTTATGATCGAGTAAAGATGACATCAAAATAAAACAAGGTCATCTGTATTTTGACATTCTTGTCTTCTGAATTGTTTTTGTCCTGAGATGTCAATAAAAATTGAAACAGGAATCTTGGCTGCATTTGTGAAATAGCTTGTAAAAAAAGAACCACGAAATGAATAATATGATTTATGCCAGTGTCCACATGCATAGCATAATATAATAAATGTTGTTTTATTTGCACTAATATCCTCCATCTTGAAATTATCTGACTCAAATTTGAACTCGGTCCTCATTTTACTTTCATTGCTGACATTTTTTTTCATTAAAGTCAGAATCGTAAGAAAAACAAATTAACCATTTCAAGAATACTTCTCGACTTGTCATAATCACACTAACTGTATGTGTCTTTTATGCTTATTCCTGGTCACGCAACTGGTAACGTAACTGGATCAATATTTCAGTTTCAAAACCAAACTAAGATTTTAAGAGCCAACAAAACTGATGAAAATGTCAAACATTATAAATAATTGTATGAATGATATTAAAACACATTTAATTAATTTACTTAACTATTCGTTTAACAACGAAAACTTAACTACGCTTCAAAAACAAGGTATAATATCACTCANTCAATAAAGCAAGCATTTATAACATAGATATATTAATTTCAAGACAGTGCACGAGTAATTTTTGTTGGAGTTGTATTTTCAACGAATTTCAGAAACATAATAACTCAGATCCGTTCATAGCAAAATAAATTATAAACATTTCATCTGACTTTCGCTTTCTCTTCTCATTACTGTACCTCCTTTTTTTATTCGTATATGGTTGTATGCCTATTAATCAAGTAGGGATGTTGTCCATCATGGCAAAATATTCGCCATTAACATTTCAATCAACTGTTTGCACATATTTACGACAATAAAGGAAAACATGAACGAACGATTTTCCGCCTTCGAACGGATGTATGAATCATTTGATACGTTTTGGACATGAAAAATGGTACATTCCTTCTGATATTATATTAATTCAATATGACTTAGCTTCATTCCAATTTACCACGAAGAAAGGTGTAATATCCTCCTGTACGCGATGAAAGGTCAATATAAAAAGGACTCAATACATACAATTACACAATTTATACAAGTAGAAAAGTAAACAATACGTTAACATACTTATATAGTAGTAATCATTTTACTTAAACACAATAATTTGACTTTATTTGTAATACAAGAGTTAAGAGTGGTATTTATCCCCACGCTTTTTGAAAAAAAGGTGGGGATATTGTGGTTATCTCCGCCGTCCGTCCGTCCCTCTGTCTGTCTGTCCGTCTGTGCGTCCGTCCGTCCGTCCGTCCTGGCCACTATCTCCTCCTACACTATTAGCACTAGAACCTTGAAACTTACACACATGGTAGCCATGAGCATATGTGCGACCCTGCACTATTTGGAATTTTGATCTGACCCCTGGGTCAAAAGTTATGGGGGTTGGGGTGGGGCCGCGTCAGAAATTATCACTCATTTTTTAAGGTTATTTTACATTTACTTCTTCATTTCTACACCGATTCACTTCAAATTGATACTGGACCTCTCTTATGACAATACGGTCAATCTCAACCATGCATGGCCCCATTCCCAACCCTGGGGCGCCCCACCCACATAGACCACACCCACCAAAAATTGCCATTTACTATAATTTCTTCATTTCTACACGGATTCACTTCAAATTGATACTGAACTTCTCTTATGACAATACGGTCAATCTCAACTATGCATGGCCCCAT
>VMBQ01009276.1:0-33761 GCA_007657795.1 Dreissena rostriformis
GACGGTAATCGTGTTTTAACGTATTTTGTCAAACGATCTGAGCAATTTCAATGTATATTTAAACTCATTATAAGCAACACACTGTCTTCCTTTTAGAAAACAAATTATGATAAACCACAGTTCTATACCATGATATTGATGTAACAGAAGCATTTGACCTCTTTTGAAATAACATAGTTAACATATTAATGGGTATTCTGTGGGTGACCGGCATTTATGCCAATCATGATTTATATACAATGGACCACATATCTGAAATGTTAACCACTGTACGTCATAAAACGATCAAATGATATTCGAACGCCAAAGCGAAAACAAAATAAAATCAAACTACAATAACACATTTATTACAGATTAACTACTCAATGGTAGTATGCCTACCGAGGAACCCGAATTTTAACTTTATGAGGCACGATGAAATAAATTATATAATGGATATATATAAGAAATAACAATTACCAAATAATCGTTAAGTCTGATAACATCACACGGCTTTAATATGTAATCAAATCAAATAAGCCAGGTATGTAGACCTCTACGTTAATGACATGTTGATAACCACTGTTCTGCGGTGGCATTCTGAACCTTAGACAATTGTTATCTAAGAGTTTAGAAATGTTTTAATTATTTAATGATACTCGTCAAAACGTGTGGTACATTATAAATGTAAGTGTTTTATTTTTAGGAAACTTTAAAAACATTGTATTATAACTGTGTTTGTCCTTTCGTTCTTTACAAAGCTTGCATAAGACCTTAAACTGGATTCGCGTTTAAGTCAATGAAATAGGACATTGTCTAAGACGTTTATCATCTTTAATTATGAAAGATTATTGGTTGTCGCATAGAAGTGTAGCGTCAGCAATTGGTGAATTTATTTTTGTAATTGTTCAATCAAGAGAATGAAAACTAATATTTTTTTTTCATAGAAAATTGTAAACTTTTAAGAATGCTGCAATTTTCTCTAATACTTACAAAACTACATTTATTCATAGATTATTTCAAACGTTGTAGATAACTAAGCACAATCTTAAAATTATATCAAATTATGCAATTATCATAGGAAAGTTTCAAATTTCACAAAAAAATGTCTTTTGTAAAGTTAGAAGTCATATATTGCACACCTATGTGATACATCCAATGCCTCTGTATAATGTTCATCTAAAAAAGGAAAGTTATTTCCGTCGTAACATACAAGTCACACAATCACAATATATTCAGCCGTTAACGTAAATTACCCGGTAAATTAGAGACGTTGATTATTCTTTAATGAATATACCATGAATTAAAAATATGTTCATTATACATGCCGTTTGATAACATCAAGTCACTAGACGCGCTGTTGTTATTTATATGTTGGTTGATTGTTGGGATATGTTTATATGTAATGTAATATTACCAAACTGTAGATGAACATTACAACTGTAGTATGAAGTAACACAACTATCAACCTGCGAACAAAGCTACAAAGTATTTGACTTAACGACGTCAACATTATTGCACTTATCCCATAACCTCTTTAACCACATTACTGAACCAATACATATTTACTCCCTTGCTTGAAACGTGACCACACACTACATTTTGTTGTATAATGACTTTGTTAACATTTATGGAATACCACCTATAATACATAATTATTGTAATTTTATGCCGTTAACGTTTTATGTACCACCATGAATGACAATTAGCAAACTGGCCTGAGTTTAATTAAATTATAATAACAGCAGATTNTGAAACATACATTGGTTAATTAAAGTCTGAAATGGAGGATTTTCAACAGGATCTTGTTTTGGGGAAAGTCGTTTAACACTTATTAAAAAAAAAATGTGCATATATTTTTAAAGCAAGGTTTATCTTAAATTAATCTAATCTCAGTGATGAGCAAGTTTACAAAATGATAACAATTCACCACAATGATTAAAGCCCCTATAACGCTCAAAATCAACGAACAATTCGTAAAATATTGCGTAAAATAAAGTAAACACATAAATATTCAGTGTTCCGTATAGCAAAAGCCAAAGTTTCAACGATAGATGTGGTCTGGTAACCTAGATTTAACAAGATATAAAATGCTCTATTTTATTTTTGTGTGGCACAATAAATTCCATTTTAATTTCCCGCAACGATATCTATTCATACGACATACGAACACACGATTGGTACATAACACATGTTGAATATATTGCACCACAAGAAATAAAAAAGAGCATTTTGTATCTTGTTAAATCTTTCTTACAGAGCACATCTAGCGTTGAAATTTAAGCTATTGCTATAAGGAACACTGATTGTTTATGTGTTGTTGTTTTTTTTTAAAGAAATATTCGTTGATTTTGAGCGTTATAGAGGCTTTCAATACATATCTGTAGATAAAATCACAGTGTTTAATAACGCAAACTTTTTGAATAACTTTGGCAATATCGTGATTGTAAAAATAGTATATTAGCACTACTGGTGCTAAGATGTTTTCATCTAAGATGCACCTGCCATGTATCCATTTACCATTCCATTGAAAGACAATTGCCCATAGTGAATTTTCATTTCTCGTCGAAAGTAAACTCGTTTTTAATCTTACCCAGTTGAATACATAAATACTTAAAATTAAGGTCCCCAAAATAAATGTGTTACACAGTTATTAAACTACTGTTAATTTGATAAACAAAAGATCAACTTCACATAAACCCAGTAAGGAAAAATATAGGAAAGGACATACAATGTTAACAGCGGGATGAAGGAGGGAAGGATAAATCACATTGTGTACATACATTTTGATGTCGTTATTTATTTCTTTAAAATCATTGTTGCGACAAAATGAAATACAAATATGTAGTTACCAGTGTTGATTAGACTTTAATCAAATTTTAAACAACATGACTCAAATCACGCATGAAAATAGTTAAATGCTCGGGGCGAAAAAAGCTAGATCACATAAATATAAAACTCATTTGATAATAAATGTATGGTGGTACAGTTACTCACATACTGATACACGGATATATATCTACATAAATAAATACAGCTCAAAACGCTTGCAATTTTAACGTCCTCTCCATTCGACTATCCCAAATGTATTCAACTATTGATACAAACGCATTTAAGCTTAAAACAACAAAACAAAAATCATTCACACGTCCGCACACAAGCGTTCATAAGCAACAACAACACTGTTAATTATTGATATATATATACGTGTTTCAAAAGATGTTATAT
This sequence comes from Dreissena rostriformis, assembly GCA_007657795.1. Lineage (NCBI taxonomy): Eukaryota > Metazoa > Mollusca > Bivalvia > Myida > Dreissenidae > Dreissena > Dreissena rostriformis. The sequence continues at coordinate 3,208 of VMBQ01009276.1, forward strand.
GAATGCCGTTAAACGCTGAGATTTTCATCAGATATGCCTCATAGAAGATTGTATTGTAAATGCTGAATGTCATTCTGCAGTTTTTCTTGTTTATTGTTTCTTGCCATTAGAAACAAAAACAATCTGTAAAATACCGTGTTCATGACAAATGCAATTATCCTATACATGCAATGACTTTATAGTGCCCGCCTCTCTAGTATTTTCATTTTATAAATGAAATATTAAAAATGCCATTGCGATGATTAAAGTACATAATTTAATAGTTTCGTATGACTGAGTCACTTAAACTTTAATCATTATTGCAAATATTTGTGTTGCTTCTATAAGCACCAGTTCATATTCGATGCGATTATTATTGACAAAGTGTTTTGCACTTACAGAACTAACTTTCAGTTAAGGTTACGATCTGTTTCAGTTCTTTATATATTTTTTTACACAAGCTCGTTAAATCATATATTAAACTGTGCAGTTACATTGCCAGGCCTGAACAATTTTACTAAAGTATTGTAAGTGTTTCGGTTTACAAATCATGTCGATATTTATTCGAATTCAATTGGTATTAAAATGAAAATATGGCTTGAACGGTAGTGAGCAATTATAGTTAATTCACTATTTACATAGACGGTTCATGCTCATGCCGGTTTCTACAAAAGAATTCAACTTAATTCAAACCCGTTATTAATGACGCTTGAAGAATGTTCAAAGGGTACAACTGGCGTTCAGCAGTCAATATAAAATACTTGTAAATCCCCAAGTCGACAACTACTTCAAGATAAGATCGATTGTAATTAAGCAACTGTCAGTGTGATCTTGGTGTTATATTATTTAGTGATTGTGAAGCACACACTCATTTTTTGATCGTTTATAAAATTACGTGTATTCCACTTTAAAATTAAATACTCGCTTTATTTAAAATATAAATATAATATGAATTAAAGGTCGCCACGCGTAATGGATATGGTATCCGCCTAGCTACCGGGAGGTCACGGGTTCGAGTCCCACTGTGGGAGCTTTCTTTAGGTCTCTCTCGTAGACACCAAATACTGGCTCTACCCATGACGCGGACTCGATAGCGTTTTAAAAGGCCTTAGGATTTCGATGCAATTGAGCTAAAATAAATTAGTTTAGACTAAATTGATAATAATACACTATGTAACGTTGCTACTACTTTTACACTACATAACGTGCTTGCTTTTTATATTTAGCTGAAGGCTAAAGAACGCCCTTAAGTTGAAACATATGTAGTGTTTTTTTCTAAGGCAAAGAAATTACCTACATTGTAAATGACTTTTCATACAAAAGACTTGTTTAGATAAAACATGAACATGTTGACCTAAACTGTTTGCACAAATCCATCAGTTTATTTATGGCATTAACTGCATCTTTTTCAGCGACGGATTATAAGGACTGTACGGAGAATGGAACGTGGTGGGTCAATCCAGATACACGCTCAGCGTGGACGAATTACACAACATGTGTACAGAAACAGGTGAATCTTAATATGTTTTGCAATTATATTAGTATCATATAAAGCAAAAAGATAGAAGTTCTTATTACATATTTGCACGCCTTACACAATTATGATGTAAGAAAACTTCACGAAGACAAAAGCAGACATGCAATGCAAATAACCGTTTGAAATTTCCATCGTTAGTATTGGTGTGAACTTGTTGGATGGCAACCCTTTTAAATATGATTAAAAAAGCTTAAGCGATGCGCAAACCAATCATGTTGTCTAAATAAAATCATTATTAACATACTTTGAAATGGGATATTCCTGTTCAAAACAAGTTTTCGAATGCGAAAGCCTATCGTGTTAATAAAATGCAAAATTTATTGACATATTTTAAAATTTGATTTTCATATTCAAACAGAAACATGTAACTCGCTTAAGTTAACAACATCTGTGTTTACTATGTAGCTCACAAATGCTATTGTTTAAAATTTAAAATTCAAAGACAGGATAAATATTTGTGTTTACAATATCAACGTATTTGCCACCGCCCCGTCCCCAACGTAAGTTTACACCAGCACTGCCTAACATATATGTCACACATATATTATTTGAACTGCATATATGCAATTTGAATAAAAGGGATCATTTTGAATAGCAATGACGACGATAATACGACGTAAACTCCAACAAAACGTCAAAATACATTACAAAATATTAACATTAAACAATATGGTATATCTTGTGAGTATGTATATAATTTCAAATGCGTAATAGAAGACAAAATGTAAATGATTAAGTTTTAAAAGAGCAAAACGGTTAGATCGCAGCTTATAATACCCTTAGAGTGCGACAGAAAATAAACTTTGTTGTTTGATGTTATTAAAGACGTACAGTTTATTTCAAGCTCGACAACACATGAATCAAAAGTACATTTTATTTAATGCTAAGTGATGAACAATTGAAACATACTCGTCTCATTAGCTTTAGTATGGACTACATTTCAAATTTAAAATTAATTTAAAATATCGTTTTGATGCATGTTGTCATAATACATCATCAAAAAAAGCAAAGATAAATAGCAGTAAATTATAGTATTGCTTTAGTAAAATCGTAAAATGCATGACCTGTTAATTAGCCTGGCTTCGGTTTGTCCTTAGTCGTTTTATTCCGGACCAAGGTGACTACCACACAATATCTTGAGTTTATTGATTGAACCTAACACCTGCTTTCAACTAAGGTCACGAAGGCTCCCAACAGCAAATATCGCAAAATGGTGACGTGTTGGCATGTCTTCGCGATGTTCCTTCCGCGTCGTTCCGTAACGCTTGTTGATCCTTCTTAGCACTTCGTGGCTGAATCACAATAGAAATAGCTTTGCCATCCGAAATTTTAAAGAATTGTGAAGCCTAATGTTATATTCGGAACTGCTTTGGGGCCTTCGGAAAACGGTCTGGGTTTGGTCGGGACGTTTGGGAATCTATCGCCATCAATGTAACATCCTCGTAAGCCTACCGCAACGCTAAGCCATCTTTAGGCGACCACGACCATAATATAACTGACTTAATACCGGAGGTTTTACGAAAATAACTAATGAAAGAGTTATTTTTCGCTAACATACTCTGGTTTATGCCTTGTTTTATATTTGTTTTGTAATGACAATAATGTGTTTACCTTGGTTAATATTACTAAACATGTACGTGGTTAAATCACGTACATGTGCCTGTTAAACCGATTGCTATAATGCAGATTTAAATCAGAAACACAACAACACGCTTGCTCATATGTTTGCACATTGCTTAACGGACAACAAGATACTTATCAGTTAATGCGCTTTTAAAAACGCACGCACACGTATCCCTTAATAAGCACAACGCTGATCCACATAAGGCTCCAATAGTAATAAATGTGTATTATTCAAATATTAACGGTAGATACGGTATTTTATATAAAAAGGTTTCTAATGGATCATATATATACGTGAACCCCGAACAAACTCAAGCTCATTCAGAGATATCGCTATTCGTCATAAACAAATGTGTTCCAATGTATTAAACAAGATTGATGTTATTTTGTGTCTCCAGATGTACCGTTTTTATTGAATTTAAAATTACTATTTAACAGCGCTGTGATCATAGCAACGTCAAAATGGCTATTTTCGACGCTTTTCGCAGAATGAATGCCCCATAATCACGGGAAATCCTAAGCGTATGTAATAAATTTCCTCCAGGTTGTGTTAAACATTGGGGCTAAACGCGCATTAAGCATAATGTAAAGACAATACGGGACCAATATTGCACCAATGGGAGTTTCATTCCAATTATAAACATTGATATGGTTTGTGATTTTCGAAGGACGTTAAATAGAAATCGGTCAAAAACATTGGAATGCTTTTAAAACGCATGTTAAACCTTTTATGAAAACGGTGACGACTTTTCTCCAAGCCTCTGGACACTAAACACTTCAGGCACACAACGGTCTGCACTGTTGAGCAGCACCACGAAAGTTATATGCCAATGAGACGAATGTTTCTCCAGATTAAGTGTGCCACAGATCACTGGGCCAGTCTGTAGGGTCTCACGGATTTGATGCGCGGCACTTTCGGAATAAGGCTACATCCTCTTCTCGGAGTTCCTACATTATTGTTATGTAATATCCATAGTGGAGCCACCTCTCGCCCGTGAGCAAGGTGCAGACCCATCGATTACGTTTTTGTCTTCGTCGTCTTGAAACCCCACTAACACTCAAAATCAACGAATAATTCGTAAAATATTTCATAAAATAAAATTAGCCCATAAAATGTCAGTGTTCCTTATAGCAAAAGCCAAAGTTGCAACGCTAGATGTGGTCTGGTAACATAGATTTAACAAGATACAAAATGCTTTTTTCAAACTCTTTTGTGGTACAATATATTTAACACGTGTTCATGTATCATTTTATTGTTTATGTGTCGTATAAATAGATATCATTGCGGAAAATTAAAATGAAATATATTGTTCAACAAAAAATAAAAAAGAGGATTTTGTGTCTTGTTATATCTATGTTACCAGACCACATATATCGCTGAAATTTTGGCTATTGCTGTAAGGAACACTGATTGTTTAAATGTTAACTTAATTTTACGAATTTTTTAACGAGACATTCGTTGAGTTTGAGTGTTAATGGGGCTTAAAATAGACAGCCAATGCATTTCAGAGTGTATTTGAACCGAAAGTGCCAGGTGGAAGATAGTAACAGCCATTTTGTAAAGTCTAAATACGCTTAATGTAAATTGCAGGATTATCATACAGTGGTTTACGTTGCGTTGGCGTGTAACATCCTCAGTTTGGTACTACTGATACCGGCATGCGGGATATTTCTAGGCATTAGGTAAGATTTAATATCTTTGACTTACGTATTTGTTTAATGTTATGAATCTATTTTGATAAGAATATACATAACACTTATCATAGCGTAGGTTGACAAACATCAAATGTGTTTCTAAACAAACTTGTTACGGCGATTCAGATTAAGCAATATCAGGTATTATATCACCATTAGGTAAATAGGTTATGCAATGGCACTGCCAAAACAACACACCAATATTAAACGGATGTAAGATATTTTGCAGTTTAAATAATCAGTCGAGTTGTTATGTTTTCTTTTTTGTGGTATGTTCATGTTTTATTCATGATACAAATGATTATATTAAAATAGTATAAAATCTAGTACGAATTGGGTCATGTGCGTTATAATGGTCTCGCTTCCAGGAGTCAGTTATGATTTTAAAGAAAAGACTGTATTTGAAATAAAGTAATATTGAAACTCCTGAAATACTTTAAAGATAAAAACTTGTACAAAAGCCTCTCGTCTTTTATTTAAGACAAGTGACAATTTGTTTATACAATACAGTTACTACATAACACAAAACATTTAACATACTAATGACTAAAGATAAAATGTATGTTCCAATTTCAGACAACTTCGAACGCAGAAACGAATTAAACTTCACCTCTGTCTGTTCCTGTCATTCATGTTTGCGTGCACTGTTACAATAATCTGGGATGTCGCCGTATATCTTGACAGGCTACAAAAGCAACGAAGTGAGACTGTAATGCACAGTAATTCTGTAAGTATAGTTGATCTTCTCAAAAATATATCAGCCTGACTCCATTNTATTTATGACAAGGTCAAATACATACCATAAAATAAAAGTTTACATTTCAATGTGCTTTTTTCAAGAGATAAACCACTTTTTCATAACTTCGTACATGTATTTATACGACCTTACGAGACTAATGAGTAAACAATCGAGCAAAAAGTTGACACATAGCACACTATTCCATTACACTTCAGGGTGCCTGCAAGTTGCTGTACATCCTGACGCGGTATGTGAGCACAGCAAACTTCTTTTGGATGTTCTGCGAGGGATTCTATCTTCATCGGTTGATCGTCCATGCATTCTCTACGCCTAAAACCTTGGTGCCGTATTACATTTTTGGATGGCGTAAGTGTAAAGTGATTTCCTAAAATCAATTTTTGACGGTTCATTTGTTATTTAGTTTGAAAATTACTGCTTAAGTCAGCTTGTTCTATATTGCCTCTTTAGTGGTGTTGAATCATGAAGGCGGATTGTTCAGTTAATTCATTACAGGTGTTGTAGATTTAACATGCAACATATATTTGTAGAGTTACGAAAGTAGCAACCATTTGACTCCCTAACATTTGCTAATTGCGTCATTATTCCGTAATTTTATTATCACACGATGTGAACCTGAGTTGGGCGTGTCGTATTTACTTAAATTTTAATTAATTGATATCGATCACGAAATAGGTTTTAATATTCCTTTTTTTCAATTTTTCAAAGTCTATACACCAACATAGCAACATACGCTTTTTATGCTTACAGTTATATCCTGGGTACCCAGTATAATCTACGCCATTGTTCGTGTGTCCCATGAGGATTACAACGTCAGGTAACTCACACATTTGTCGGGAAAAAAATCGCTGCGTTAATATTACTACAAATATGTGTGATTGCACCATTTTAAAGAATATATTTCATTTAACCATACTTAAACAAGTATAATTTTACAGATGTTATACACTGCTCAGCAAACGTCCTAACTTGGTGGAGTTAATTTATATCAAAGTAATTAAGCAAATATACAAACTATCATACAAATATATAAAATTTGTGATCGATATGTATTCGAATCTGGTTCATTTAGACAAAAAGGTCACCGCCTTAATAACTCACATATTTGGGTATCAAGTTTACATTTTCTTCATGTAGGCGAACCACATGGTGTCAGCAATGTTAATTAAACCAATCAAAACATCGTAACGTAATCCATATTTGAGCTTAAACATGCTGATTGTAATATTCTAAATGATTCCAAACAATTTATGAAATTGTATTCATTGTATTGTGAAATATAACTCCTATGGCTTGCTATTCGTTTCTTTTTTTTCCATAATCTCTGACATAATCTAGGATTGAAAATCGTTCAATCTGTGTACATGTCCCTTAAATTGTTTTTGAAACGTGAAATACAAGACAATTGATAGTGTAGATAAATTTGTTTCCAACCGAATTACATAATTGGTTCAACTAAATACTCCCCTATATTGATTGATTGCGTTATTACTGATAAATTGTAGTCAATAGATAAATTCAGGAGAAACATAAGATTACAATAAATGTGAAAACAAAACATCAACAACAACGCACAATGGCCTGATGGTTCATGTTTTTATTACAGCTGCTGGGTCAATAATATCGGTGCATTCGAATGGTTGCTATACACACCAAACCTGTTGTGCGTATTGGTAAGTGATTAACATTTAACCTAGATCTTAGTGATGACTATTACGGTATTAATTTCTCAGAACAACGAAAGCATGTTTAAAGTTTGCAATGTGGTCGTCAATGCGATTTGTATCCACTTTGCACAAAATCCGGTAAGATAAAATCGTCGCATATCTATTTACAAATCTTGTTCAGTGTTATTCAAGGTCAATGAATTAATATTTCGCTAACGTTTTCACTCAATATAAATTTACCAATAAGGAAACACAAAATACAGGTTAGGTTAGAAACCACTCAAAAGACTATCAGTTGGTAACAAACTGTGCGCACCTGATGTTTTTGGAGATTTATTATACGTATACGTTAATTATATTGTCACTGTGACCCTAAAGAAATGTGTAATACTATTATCTTTAATATACAGTTTTCATGATACTGTTTACAGAGTCTGATTCTTATTCAAGTTAAGAATAAGAATCATTTACGTCGAATATAAACGTAAAATAAAATGTTACGAGAACTATGAGTCCTCAGAGAGTAAGGTTATCATTAATACGTTCAGTCATCGCATTGGTTTCCTACAATAATAGCCACCGCTAAGACGCCAGTCATCTTTAAGCGTCAGTTTACTTGGATCCTGTTCCATTAATTCGACAGATATGTCGGACGTTAAAGCAAATTAATTTGATATCTAGATCGGTTAATGTTCACAAATCCATATATAACCGATGCAAGGATATGACGGTATATTTGTGGTGTAAGAAAATGCGAGCTATACATAGTCTGTATGTTTAACACTATCTACTCAAACCACTAGAATACATTCATTGCATTGGATTTATTGATAGTGACGCAGCAGTATGTGACAGAATGTGCATTACAGACAATAACGGTGTTCTCACAATACGTTTGCATTCAAAAACAACACGCTCCAATATACTATCATATAGTCTTGTAGTTTCAGAAAAATGATTTCAGGTTCCACATACACATGTACGATTTATTAGATACACAATATATTGATTAAAAACACGAATTAATGTAAAACTGAAGAAATTGTCTAAGGATATAAATATTTCGGGTAGAAGCTAGATGCTCAAAAGATGCATTTTCATTTTCACTTTAATATCTTTTCAACAGGCAAATGTGGTGTTTCTCGCCAACATACTGAGGATTTTATGTTCAAAGCTGCAAGCGCATCCGAATGAACCAAATAATTTCAGGTAATTGTATCGTTTATCTCATTATTCCGAGATGTTAAACATTTTAAATAGTTAAATATTCTTTCGAGTTTGCGGAGTCAGCGAACAATATGGCTTACGCGCTTGTTTATTGTTATAATTCAAATTCTAAAAATGCAGCAATTGTGTACACGTTTTTGTATGACAACATTGGCCACAAAAAAACTACGATAATTTAAGTACATAATTCATATATATAGGATCTGACGTGAGTTGTCATATCATACCATATTTTATTAAACTAGTTCAGGAATTGTGTTAGTAAGCGAGCCTTTGGCGAGCTTACTAACGAATTTCCTGGACGAGTTTAATAAAATATTGTATGAAATGACAACGAGTGTCAGATCTTTTTTATCACATGCTTTTAAACTAAATAAAATACAATATAATATAATAATCTGAATTGACCGAACAAATGCTGATAGATCTTAAAGTTGTTTACTATCGTGACGTCATTTCATGTTGACGACGTCATTTCACAAAAATAAAGCCATGCGATTGGTTAGTTATTGCTTATGTAGCCAATGAAAACGCTTAAAAATGTTGTATTACACATGTGTAATATAAAAAATACGTAATGTATGTATTACATTGAAAACAAGGTATAGCATGTGATAAATTTTTATGTTTTATTTTGTCTTCAGAAATGCGCTGAAAGCTACATTTGTCTTGATACCTCTATTTGGCCTGCAGCAGTTTATAGTTATATACAGACCACCACCAAGTTCATCGATTGCTTTTGCATATGAGGTTACACAAACAGTCATAACACATACACAGGTAATAGTTTCATGAGTTTGTGTTGTAATTAAGTTTATATGTTTTTCCAGTAGACCCCTCACTAATCAAAGATAATACATATGCAGAATTTATTAAAGAAACCATGATATAACAATGTTCACGTTTAATATTTTTCATTTCGTCTCGTTTTTTTTACATTTTATTATGCAATATGCACACTCTCACAATATGTGAAAAGAATATATGTTGTACTGTGCGATAATACTAATCTCAGAAATGACAATATTTAGGCATGTTATACCAGATGATAAACATTCAACAATTTATTGTTTGGTATGAAAGGAGAAATGACAGAACTTTTCTGCATTATTAAAAAAAAAAAATGGAACTATTTTATAAAATTGCAAAACCACTTTACAAAACACTAACTGGCAGCGTTCTTGTCTACACATGCCACTCATTTAATCATTGACGAATTAGTAAACGTATATCAGCCTTTAATCGTAATTTACCATGAACGTATTGTGAATAAATGAAGCATAGCCAATAGATTTTTTTAAAGTCAGGTAGTTCCTTGGCATATAATAAATTATACACTTTTTAGTCTTAGTGTATATAACTATAATTGAAAGTAATGTAAATAGCGATAATAAGTGCACATATACATTTTGTGTGTTTAATATCTCATTCGAATTTATTTTGCTCATAATATATTGATTATTCAGATTGACAGACTCATATTCCTTTTCGGCATTACATGTGTAGATGCAATAACTAAAACAGCGCTCAATCTTGTTTTGTTTCTAGGGTGCATTCGTGGCGTTGATTTTCTGCTTCATGAACGGAGAGGTACATACCTACCTACGTAGTTGCCTAGGAAAGCGCGTGAAACTGAGTTCTGGAACAACCAATGACCGGATGAACAGCATGTCCTCAACCACCCAGATTACATCTTACACCTCCAGTCGGCATGGAAGCAAAGCATTCGAGAGTATGGACAAGGGTTACATTCCGATGAGTACAACCAGTACTTTACATGATAATTCTCGTTTGAACAAATTCACGAATGGCAGTGTGTTGTTTGCAAAATGAACTCATATTGAGACGAACAATTAGAAAACATGTGATATTTCTTTGCTGCATAATCAATTGTTCACAATATATGATCCATTTCGTAATTTTATCAACCAAATAGTATGGATTGTCAAAACAATGCTGCGTATTCATTGTTGATTAGGCTTAGCTTATAATTTATGTAATGCATGTGTAAAAAGACTTCAATTAAGTTTCATATTTGTTATACAAAATGTGATGAAAATAATGGCGCAAGGTATATGTTTGACTGTTATGCACTCGCACGTGTATAACAAAAGCTTGTTTTCGTGGACACTCCAACATGTTTCATAATGCATATAATATGACATTCACATATTTAAATGTCAAACTATGGTATCTAGTTAAATTTGTTTACTAAGAGGGGATTGAGTTAATAGTTTTGTTTCATTTCATTGTGCTTTAGAAAGTTACAATGGTGTTGGTCTGGTTTTCGACTTAGTCGATGCAACTGTCTGGCAAGTCAAGTGCAAAATGTCCGTCTTCCTATTTTACAATGTGTTATATTCATATCGTTGAGTGCTACATGATATACACAACTATTATAATTCTCGTTTTGTATATGGATAATCATCAATCAATAATGAAAATTAATTATGAAGCTTTTTGTATCGCTTTTTATTAGTACTCGGATAATATGCGAATTACAAACATAAAGCTACATTTCGAAGCTCATTATATATTAATGATTGCGTAGCAACGCGTTATATTTTGCATTCGCGCATTCTTGTAATCAGCTACATTGTCCGCTATAAAGTCACGCAAGGTTTCGTGGTTTCCTCGTCGGAGTATAATGATGCAGATGCATATCTGAAGCTAAACGGCCCATTATCACATTATGCGGCTCATATCGTTTTGATGTTACAGGGACACTGCATCCTCTGAAATGTTTGATGAGGTTTTACACGTATCACCGTTTTAGGTATATGACAAAACCAACTTGAGTTATCGTGTTATAGCGTGAGAACATTGCAACTAAAAAACAGGATATACAGTTTATCTCATCTCAATTCGATTTCATTACATAAGTGAATGCTGTGTGAATTAAGTTTTTAGAAAACTCACTTTAAGTCATACACATGGTTTTGACAAAGAACATTGACACTAAATACATTTTTCCGTTACAAAAGCAGATGCAATCACTCTCATTTATTGTAATAAGATTTAATTGCGATCATCGTAAGCGTTAACATCATGTTGTAAGTGCACAAAGTGGTACAAAAACAAGATTGATTACTCTCCTCAAATGTCATTTTGAATTACGTACTTTGCTTATTTCAATTAATAAGACTTTAAAGACCAATTATCCCCCACCGATTCTACAAATTCCCTTTAAATCAAGTGATTCGACACGTTTACAACAATATACTTAATTGTATGATCTTAATAAAATGAACATGAGTTGTCATTGTTAAAAAACTACAAACAATAATTATGATGATCATGATCTTTAAGATAACGAATTGTTTGTTTTATGCTGATAATAATTTGAATCAGGGTCATATTAATGTGCGTTAGTGTACAGGTACGTACTCTATCTAATAGTAAACAACCGTGTATATGTAATATTGCGATACAAAAATTATGCGCATAAATTGTATATTTTAGTAAATATGACGATTGCACTGACCTTTTTGTACCAAGGTAATATTTATTAAATCAATGAATCAAATATTGCGAAAAAATCGGATTTGCGATCATGTCATTGTCTTACCGTAGTTCGACACACGAGGTTGAAACCATTTAGTCTTGTTAATTATTTTAGCGTTCAAACGCCCAGTTCATCACGCACATGAACTTAATTCCAATATAGAATCACGATTTGCTGGTAACTATTCGATGGATTGATGTCGAAAAGGTAATTAACATGTTTTATTCTTAGTAGTCACGGGAAGACAATGTTTCATTAAGAAAAAAACATTAATAGGAACATATTAAGCATGGGCGAAACGTGAAGGTGCTTACAATTTGCAATACAAGTGAAAGGCAATGAAAATTTTAATTCGACGTTAAATATTAGCTTAAGTCGGTTGCTTGTAGCAGACGAAACAGCAGCCCCATATAGTTAAAGCAAGCCAGAAAACAGCAAACCATCGTATACCAGACAAAGCTGGAATTAAATAGCGGACAAATTAGTGGTTATGAGAGTTTACATGAATATGGTGCATATGGTTTTTATTATTTCTATATTTCAAGTTTACATATATCTGTTAATTTAAAGCGAGCGTAAATGATTGTATTACTGTGTGTTTGTCAACAGATAAAGCGTTAATGAATCAAAATCTATAAAAATAATAAAGTTCAGAAAAAGTAGGGCCAGAACAAAACAAAAATAAAACGGTTTATTGAAGTGCAACTTATTTTATGCTTAACAGCAGAATACTTCTTCATGCACACAAGACATGTTCTAAGTTGGGAAAACAACATTATTATGTGCAGATTCGTTAATAAGGCTCATAGATGCAATTCTATTTTTACAACAAATGTCAGTAAACGGGTCGGCGTCGGTTTTAACCTGCTCGTTATTAATTTCATTCAAGTGAACAAATTTGATTTTTGACCCCGTATAAAAAAGTGTTAATTAACTGTATTTCATGTAGCTAGACGATTTTGAGAAGACATGTTGGCATTGCAATCGTATGTAATTGCTTCGAGCATTCGACTCACATTTGACTTCATCAATCACAAATGAGTTCAGTACCGTTACATTTACATGTGTTTATGCTTATATCATATGCACCCAGTTGCCCTCATAATGATAAGTGTAATAAGCATATTTATATATTGGGTCATTCATTCTATAAGTTATAGACCTTATTGTCTCAAAAACTATATAGAGTAATTCTTATTGTCAGAACAATAACTTAATAACTGCAAAGTAGTGCATGAAATGGCAATGTATTGCATGAAATGAACGTTTATTTACTGTTTGTTCGCAATGTTTGCAGTTAACAATATGCATGTTCTATAGCAACAACTCGTCAATATATAGTTAACCTTAAAATCTGAGAAATGTGCCTGGAAAAAAAGTTGGTTGGCATTTTTTAGGCATGGCTTCTTTTTATGTTTTTTGGTATCTACATACCATCTGCTGAAAATCTAGAGGGGATGTCACCTTCTCAGGTGCTTGATGTCCTTTTAATTATGTCAAAGGTCAATGTGTACAGTTTTCAGTTATTTATGAGATGAAATACATCTCATTGTGATTTATAACCAAAATTGAAAAGTTTAAGGCAGTATTATTGTCTGAAAATAAACCTGCTGGTTGGATCTAATTTAAATTTTATCTATTCTAGTGTTCACTTATATAGGTAAAAATGTCATTTAGTGCACTTTTATGCCAAAATGAACATGACAACTCACATTGAAAATCAACAGAATAAAATATTATAACTGCTGATCAGCCATTATACAGCAAAGGCAAAGAAATATTATGGGCAAATAAAGAACGTTACAAGAATGTTATTTTCATGATGGGAGGACTTCATGTATGCTTCAATTTCCTTCGCGCGATCGGTCAACATATGGAATGTACAGGATTGGAGGACGTATTTCTTGAAGCAGGTGTATTTGGACCAAATGCTGTTACTAAGGTTATGGATGGAAAGGCATAGTATCGTGCGGTTAGGGGCCATATGCTTGCATATGAGGCGATTTGGAGGTTACAGTTAAGATATTTTCGTCATTGGTTAGATTCTAAGGAAGAAGGCATCTCTAAACTTCAACATGAGGTAAGAGAGTTAGAAGTTGCTTTTAAATGAAAAGTCGCTTGAACCAAGATGATATTCGTGTAGCGAATGATAATCTTCTTGAAGCAGTCAAGGAGAAAAGGGTAGGTGAATCACTAGATCAATTCGAAGAGAAGTAGAGAACTTTTCTATCTGGAATTCCTACCTACATTTGGTTGACATCTTTATAAAGTTCATTAAAGCCCAAAGAATAGGCGATTGTCTGTTGCATATTGAAGCCTTTTCCAAGATGCTACCGTGGCTAATGGTGATCGACCACACAAACTATGCCCGTTTGGGTCCTGTATATCTAGCAGACATAAAAGCATTAGATTATGAAGTGTTCAAAGAATTTATTGAAGGTCACTTTGTAGTCAGGCTGAAGGAAAAAGCATTCAACGGAGTACATGTCGACCAAGCTACTGAGTGGATAAACAGAATGTGTAAAACGACGGGGGGCATTATTGGAATAAGAAGACAGGACCAGGCAAGGGATAGGTTTTGTATTACGTTGTCAGTAAGATCTGAGGTTTCCAATAGTACCATTAAATTGTTCAATCAACATGATGATGACGAAGATATTGGAATATTCAACTATAGAGCAGATGGAGCTCGTTCGAGAGTTTCTTCAGAGATAGAGTGCATCAAGAAAATGATGCAGCTCTTTGGTTCATATGATATATTCAGAGTGCATGAAAAGGGGAACAGACTGTTCTCAATAGCATCTAAGGACGTTGCAACTAATGATATCAGAGATGATTTATTAACCTGTGAAAGTCGAGGTAAAACATTATTCAATGAATTTGCAGAGAAAAAGGCTGAAAGAGCAGATTGTTGAATTTTATGCTCCTATTCAAAAGGTACAGCCCAAAACATTTGCATATCTCTATAGGGAGACAGTAAGTGAAAAGCAGAAAGTGACACAGATTTTAAAGGCTGACAAAATGCTAATGCAGAGACTTTTCAACGCAGTTAATTCAGGGAGAGCCGTAGAAACAGCATCTGTACTAGACCATAAACTTTCTGATGTGCCATTATCATTTGCAAAGGCTAGTGGGAAAATGCATGAAACCCATAAATCAAACATACTCCAAGTGCTTACAAAAGATAATGATAAAGTGACGCCTCAAGTTGTTCCGACAACGACTGATGCAACATGTGCAATAATTGATGAACACGCGCTAATACAGAGTTAATGTAAGCCTAAGGACTGTCAGATATTTGGACAATATGCAACTGTTTTTGTAACATCTGTTTTATGGCATTTCAGCGCAAACACTACCCGAGTTGATGTGACGTTTGATCGATACTTTGGATGTAAATCTATCAAAGAAGCAACGAGAGGTAGAAGGAAAGGAAAGCGTCGACCTATTAGGAAGCACATAACAAGTCAAAACGTTCCTCTTTTGCAAATATGAGAACATTATTTCACTCACGATGACAATAAAGCAGATTTGGCCTAATTTTTCTCAAACGAACTGCTAAAACAATCAGAAAATCTTCCAGCAGAATCAAGTTTAGTTGTAGGAGGTGGATTTCCAGGTGATGTTGATTCAAAGTCGATTAATTTTTATGTGACAAACCTATGTGTTAGTCATGAGGAGGCAGATACGCGGATGATATTGCACTCAAGGGACGCTATCGATAGAGGCTCCAAGCGTTAAGAAGTATATTGTAAAGACACTGACGTTCTGCTCTTGTAAATATACCACCTTGGAGCTGTCGCCGAGGTATATGTAATATCTAGTACAGGAAAACAAAAACAATGTGATCCTGTGCACACAATTTCTGAAAAACTGGGTGGAAATGTCAGAAGGAACATTTTGGGGTTTCACGCATTGACAAGATGCGACACCACGTCTGATCTAAATGGAATAAGTAAGAAAACCGCCTGAAGTATATCGCACAACCTGATACATTGGAGGGTGTTGGTAGNCTAAGGTTATGGATGGAAAGGCATAGTATCGTGCGGTTAGGGGCCATATGCTGGCATATGAGGCGATTTGGAGATATTTTCGTCATTGTTTAGAATCTAAGGAAGAAGGAATTTCTGAACTTCAACATGAGGTAAGAGGGTTAGAAGTTGCTTTTAATTGAAAAGTCGCTTAAATCAATATGATATTCGTGAAGCGAATGATAATCTTCTTGAAGCAGTCAAGGAGAAAAAGGTAGGGGAATCACTAGATAAATTCGACAAAGAGAAGTAGAGAACTTTTCTATCTGGAATTCCTACCTACATTTCGTTGACATCTTTATGAAGTTCATTAAAGCCCAAAGAATAGGCGATTGTCAGTTACATATTGAAGCCTTTTCCGAGATGCGACCGTGGCTAATGGTGTACGACCACACAAACTATGCCTGTTGGGGTCCTGTATATCTAGCAGACTTAAAAGCATTAGAATATGAAGTGTTCAACTAGTTTATTGAAGGTCACTTTCTAGTCAGGCTGAAGGAAAAAGCATTCAATGGAGTACATGTCGACCAAGCTACTGAGTGGATTAACAGAATGTGTAAAACGACGGGGGACATTATTGGAATAAGAAGACAGGACCAGGCAAGGGATAGGTTTTGTAGTACGTTGTCAGTAAAATCTGAGGTTTCCAATAGTACCATGCAATTGTTCAATCAACATGATGATGACGAAGATTTTGGAATATTCAAGAATAGAGCAGATGGAACTCGTTCGAAAGTTTCTTCAGAGGGAGAGTGCCTCAAGAAAATAATGCAGCTCTTTGGTTCATATGATATTTTCGGAGTGCATGAATAGGAGAACAGACTGTTCTCAATAGCATCTAAGGACGTTGCAACTAATGATATCAGAGATGATTTATTAACCTGTTATGTGTCCAGTTAATATAATGTGGCTGTCAAACCAAGTGTAGAACAGTACGATGTACGTGCTATCGATCTGACCAAGGATGCGTGTTGGAATGCGCATGTAAAGCGAATGGCTGTTTAAACCCAGATAATTATTGTAAACGATAACAGATAAGGGGATACATATACTGCCATATTAATTCGTGTTTTTGAACAAAACTGTGAATTTATGTAACGTATGTTAAATAAAGTATCACACAAGACCGACATTATCTTCGGCATGATGATACAGTAGGTCATGATAGTGCATTGAAGTCAGTTGAACATTTGTTTTAGTTTATAAACGGTACTTCAAGATTTCGAAATATATAACTAACTAGATCACTGTTTTTGGTAAAATAATTTCTGTTTTACATCATTCATATCTATTACAATTAATACTTATTTGGTGAAGTGAAAATAACTTATCTTGCATTAGTATGACATTATAGCACGTATTAAGAACTTCATTAGAGTATACTATTTGAGCTGAAATATTTGTATTTAAAATAGTATTTAGCATAATATACATATAAAACAATATATGTATTGAGACTGTAACGTAGATCACACATGTTTACTTGTAACTATACTTTAATTGTTTAAAATCTCGTAATTGTATTGATAGGATAATGCAGAAATAATTTTGGTTCTTATTATAAAAAAGTTGTTATATTATAAAACGCAATAAGTATTAAAAGTCTAAAAATGAACAATGTTTTCTTTTTATTTAGGTAACGTAATTACAAAGTTAGGAACATTCCCTTACGATAAAACAGAGAAATACTTTTGTATCATCAAAGTATCCATATTTCATTAAAAAGATACTTACACATATATAATACATGGATCTTAGGTTGGTTTCAACATACACAGCAATTTACGTTCTATACGGGTTTTAAAAGTGCACTTGATGACCTTTTACCTACTTATGAAAAGCCAAATTCAATTTAAAAATGAGATAACCCTTCAATATAAAGAAGTGAAACTCCAGCTGCTGGAGCAGTATTGAAATNAACTTCATTAGAGTATACTATTTGAGCTGAAATATTTTATTTAAAATAGTATTTAGCATAATATGCATATAAAACAAAATATATATATTGAGACTGTAGCGTAGATCACACATGTTTACTATACTTTCATTGGTTTTAGTCTCGTAATTGTATTGATAGGATAATGCAGAAATAATTTTGGTTCTTATTATAAAAAGTTGTTATTATGAAACGCAATAAGTATTAAAAGTCTTAAAATGAACAATGTTTTCTTTTTATTTAGGTAACGTAATTACAAAGTTAGGAACATTCCCTTAAGATACAACAGAGAAATACTTTTGTATCATCAAAGTATCCATATTTCATTTAAAAGATACTTACAAATATAAAATACATGGATCTTAGGTTGGTTTCAAAATACACAGCAATTTACGTTCTAAACGGGTTATAAAAGTGCACTTGATGACCTTTGACCTACTAATGAAAAGCCAAATTCAATTAACAAATGCGATAACCCTTCAAGTATCAAATATAAGTCAGTTCAGGAGTAAATCAGTAATAGTAACTGACATTACACAATTTTGGCAATGTTACCTCAATTTTTAAAGCAAAATGCACTCATAGACCTTTTGACCTAATTACAGGCTCGTCATGCATCCCAGAGGGTGACATCCCCTCCAGATTTAAAAAAAAATGTATTTGCAATCATTATAACAGAAACAGGAAGCCATGCCTAAGAAATGCCATCAGATGTCAGATTTCATGAAATTTTAGGCCACCAAATTATTTTCCTGAAACAAAACGCTGCTTGTAAATGTATTTTAGCTATGATACAAATCTACGACAAACAAATCAACCACTCACCTCTTTCATGCGGATTAGATTGACACACTATGTTTTATATCTGACACGAGACATATATCTTACATAAATGTGACATATCCAGGCCATAATGCGCCACAAACTTAAAAAAAACGATAATGTTTTACATTGTGAAAAGTTAAACATTTAAATTACTGTTGTATGNTTTCATTGTTTAAAGTCTCGTAATTGTATTGATAGAATAATGCAGAAATAATTTTGGTTCTTATTATAAGAAGTTGTTATTATAAAACGCAATAAGTATTAAAAGACTAAAAATGAACAATGTTTTCTTTTTATTTAGGTAACGTAATTACAAAGTTAGGAACATTCCCTTAAGAATTCAATTTACAAATGAGATAACCCTTCAAGTATCAAATATAAGTCAGTTCAGGAGTAAATCAGTAATAATAACTGGTATTACACAATTTTGGCAAATTTACCTCAATGTTTAAAGCAAAATGCACTCATAGACCTTTTGACCTAATTACAGGGTCGTCATGCATCCCAGAGGGTGACATCCCCTCCAGATTTAAAAAAAATGTATTTGCAATCATTATAACAGAAAAAGGAAGCCATGCCTAAGAAATGCCATCAGATGTCAGATTTCATGAAATTTTAGGCCAACTAATAATTTTCCTGAAACAAAACGCTGCTTGTGAATGTATTTTTGCTATGATACAAATCTACGACAAACAAATCAACCACTCACCTCTTTCATGCGGATTAGATTGACACATTATGTTTTATATCTGACACGAGACATATATTTAACATATATGTAACATATCCAGGCCATAATGCGCCACAAACTAAAAAAAAACGATGATGTATTACATTGTGAAAAGTTAAACATTTAAATTACTGTTGTATGGTAACGCAGTGTACGGAGAGTTCCATAGTTTGAATAGAACATATGACATAGCTCTTAACTTAAAGANCTTTTAATGAACGCTACGTTATATAATACAAACTGGTCCCAAACATATTAATGCACGTAAAACAACCATCAGTATAGGTAATGTCGTTATGAACTATGCAATGTGCGTGTCTATAGTTCGGATACTATTGTGCACATTTAAGTAACTTGTGGTCGTTTTTAGGTTTTGGAAATTTGCTACATTTTATCATGCATTCAATATACGGAACAATTAATACAACAAATTATATATTTGATTACGAAAATCTGCAATATTGTTTGTAAAAAGAAATTGTCATAGTAGGGAGGAAGAATACCCACCGACGCCGCATGGCTCGTATAATGTAACATGATGCTATAGAATGTCAAAGTTGAAAAAGGTACGTTACTGTTGAAAGTTGTAACGTTGGATGATAACAAGTCCTACATTCACAACCCCATATAATAAGAAAGAATGCAAGTTTAAATGTTGAGCATTGGAAAATGTAGGGGAATTCCCGTGGATAAGTTTGTGTCAACCTACCGACCTATCGACCGAATGACGGACTGACTGACGGACGGACGAACATACAGAGGTACATATAGGTGTAACTTCTGGGTATTTGGGTTGTATTTTTGTGGTAACTCAAGACAGCTTACTTTTAAATATTAAGTTGATTATTGTTCAGTTATAGAACATAAAGATGGTAATATGCAACGTTGATATGATTATCTTGACGTCGGATTACAGATGTCCGATTAAAGCTGCGGAATAAAGTCTGAAAATATAACAAGGATTAAATTTTAAAGTAATATTACACAATAAATGAATAATACAGTAATATTACTCCTTCAATAATAATATATTAAACATGTAATACTTATATAAACGGTTGATACTAGTGGCCCATATATATTAACAAGGTAACAATTAGAAATGATATTAACTACTCTATCATCTCATAAATAGTCCATACAATAAACAACACAGACAAGTATACATAGTACAAACATATAAAGCAACAATTAACATCATCACATTGACATGTAAACATAGCTTACCAAATTGTGGATTTGACTCATACAGCTCTCCCAACTTCTCTCCGAACGTGATGTTAGATAGACTGTAAGTAAAGAATTAGGTGTCAATATATGCATCAAGTGATCGTTAAAAAGAGTACGAAAAGACAATTTGCCATTTTTCCTCGGAATGAATAAATGTCAATCTCCAAACAGAAATATATATAGGATGCGTACAAATCCATGCATGGACAGCCCAATTACAAGACGATAGGAACAATAGACAAATACAGATGAAAAAGACAAAGATATTTACCTAATACATCTACCGCCGTCAATCGTCAACTGTCCGTCCTCAACAAACGATTGCGCTCGACTGAGACATTTGGCGCGTGCAAAAAATAACACACCTCACAGTAAAGGTTATTTAAAAAGCTTACACCACAATTTAAAAACAAACGTCTATTGTCCAGCCCTGTCACATAGGTAATATGTTCTTAAGATGGTAACCCGATTAAAACCCGAATCATCAACGAACTGTTTGTGAACATACATAGGTATTCATATGTCATATTGACAAACATAATGTTGAGGTTGTATTGATACAATGATGGCTTTGATGTAATAAATAAAATAATACCGGCTCGATCATCTTGTGATAGTCATGTTAATCAATTTGGTAATGAGTTATTGTCATTTTATAATGACACTAGTTTGTTGATTGTAAATGACAGATTAGAACCGGGTTATATTACATGTTTTAACTGTACTAGGGGCTCTTCGGGAGCCAGTGTTGTAGATTATGTTATAGTTAATTTCAATCTTTTGTCATGTATCTCAAGTTTGAAAGTGAATGACCTTACTGAATTTTCAGATCACTGCCCAATTGATTTAATGCTTACATGTAAGTTTTCAGTACCTAATGCTACTTATATTGTATTTAATAAGTAATCTTGGAATGAAGGTAAATCTGCCGATTTAAATATGCTAATAAATAGTAAAAATAATATGTTTGAAAATATTACTAACAATTTAATAGTAGAAAATGAAAATTTTAACACTTGTATTAATCAGTTATGTGAACATATATATGATGTCTTTTTTTCAGGTACATGGACGGACTCTTACTTAAGATAGTACAAAACCGCGTAATATACGCAAATCTGTATGGTTCGACTAAAGCTGCAAAAGTCATAAAAAACGTTTTATGACTGTAAACGCATATACAAAAACGATCCATCAATTGTGAACAGAACGGAATTTTTACAAGCCAGAATGACATATGTTAAACACAACGTATTGCTAAAAATAAATATTATAGTAAAGAAAGTAAACAATTGACAACTTTAAGTAAATCCAACCCAAAGAAATTTTGGAAATACAAAAATAAATATAAACTTTATAAAACGACTGGTACAAATGACGTTAATATTGATGAATTTATAGAACATTTTAAGCATTTATCTAACACACCTCATCACAGTTCGCTCAATGTTGATGAAAACGCATCAAGAAATGAAACACTTCATATTGATGAGTTAGATCGCCCATTTACAGTTCAAGAAATACAAACAAAAACATATCAAATCTAAAACGCAATAAAAGCGCCGATATGTCTAATAATGTTACAGACTTCTTTATTAACTGCAACGAGTTTAGTTCTCCATAGTTAGTTAAAATGTTCACTTACATATTCGATAAAGGTATTTATCCTGAAACTTGGTGTAAAGGCGCTATTGTCCCTTTTTTCAAAAAAAAGATAAACATGTTGCATCTAACTATCGAGGTATAACATTTGTAAAAATATCTAGAATATTTTTTAATTATATTGCGCATTCGAATCAATTCTTGGTGCGAGAATGATAATATATTTAATACATCGCAATAAGGATTTAGAGATAAACGTAGTACGATTGATTGCATTTTTTTTGCACACTATAATCCAGATCATTTTAAATAACAAATCGAAACTTTATTGCGTTTTTGTTACATGTAATTATGAAAAGGCATTTGATACCGTTATACACGAGGCTTTGTGGATTAAATTAGTACAGGCAGGAATAAGTTGTACAATTTTACAGATGACCAAGTCAATCTATCAGAATGTTAAATCAAGTGTATGTTGTTTTTTTTAAATATGTCTTATTCTTAGCTTTTTGATGTTAATTTAATGCGGATAAAAATTAATATAAACAAAACAAAAATGTGCATATTCGAAAAAAGGAAAAGTAATTGTTCATTCAGATGGAATATTAAGCAATATGCTATTGAAATTAATGATGAACTTTGCTACTTAGGCCTTAAACTACACTACACTGGTAATGTATCAAGAGCAATTAAGACAAATAATGAAAAGCCTTAAAAGCTTGCAACCATTAATCGTCTATTTTTTTGCAAAGTTAAGCTAAATACTAAACCAAAACTTTCTCTGTGTGACTCCCTAGTGGTACCAATTATTTTATATGCATCTGAAATATGGGGCATTTACAATATTTATGAAGTTGACAAACTTCATTTTAAATTTTTTTAAACTATTCTGGATGCGCGCTCACAGACTTCTTATGATGCTGTCTTAAGCGAACTAGGCAGATGTCCACTCTCTATTGTATGCAAACAACGGGCTCTTAGTTATGGGTTAAAATGAAACAAAATCCCGAATCCCTGATGCGCACTTTTTATAACGAATAATGCAATCTTTACAATGATTTAATTAGGAATAATATTAGTAATAATACAACCCTGTGGTGTGCATTTGTTAAACAACAATTAGAACAACTAGGAAACGGAATGTTTTTCAATAATTTAAATAACAATTTTAATTAATCTCATGTAATTTACCGGAGATTAAAAGATCAATATATCCAAAATTGGCACGATACAATTTATAACCAACCGAAATAAAAGTACTATAGACTGAATTCGCAAATAAAAAAAAAATAGGACTGCATTAAAAGTAGAAATTATAAACAACACTTATCAAGATTTAGATTTACCGCCCATAAATTAGGAATAGAGCCTGGTAGATATAATAACATACCCAGAGATGAACGCAAATGTGAACTTTGTAATTTAAACACTGTTGAGTATGAATATCATTTCTTTCTAACTTGCCCAATATATAAAGATCTACGAACAAAATATTGTTTCCGTTCAAACTGGCCAACTCTAGCGAAATTTAAAAACATTTTATCTTGTCAAATACTTAAGTCATTAACAATGTTGCCAGATTCCTTACTAATGCCATGAAACTCCGTGAGGAAAAATTAGAAGTATTTGCTGCTTCTCAATAAATATTATATGAAACACTTAAACTATTGTCGATGTACTTTTTGTTTACTATAAGTTGTTTTCAATACATACATGTTTGTACATGATGTTTGAACATGTGTCATTGTAATGTATGTCTATTTACTTGATTATATTTGTATTTTACTGATGCACTTTGACTATATTGTGTTTACTTGTTTGTAAAAGGACAATGGCGTTTTGCCGATGTTCCAATAAAAACTGGAAAAACAACTTGATGTCTTAAGAATATCAACACACATTACCGTAAAAGACAGTCCGTGGGCATTTTATAACTTATTTCAACAAAACCAACCCTATTTAGCTTAATCGGTAACAAAAAATAGGACGCTTTTAGTATCAAACATTATTTCTAAATTGTCAATAAATCAATTAAAAAAGAGGATAACTTCCGGATATAATTTCCTTGTCTTGTAATATGTTGATAACTAAATAAATAATATTCGACATGGAAGTAATTCATGTATTCCCATAGATTGTTTTGATTGCTTAAATGAATAGCGTAGTGCTGTTTTTTGCTGAAAACGAGAAAGCAATACGTATCATTATACGATGTACGATTTATATAAATACACTTGCGGCTATAAACAGTACAACAGTTTGTTTTGTAATAAAAATAAATCCAAAACGGTACGAATGATATTGAATGCATAACAACTCTATGGATGTGGTTGATAAATGTTTATTCGATAGGCATCCATATAAATAGGCTGGCTGTCGGAAGACCGTTATAAATTGCATAGAAATTAATTATTTCTGATAAATTATTCCTGTATTTGTCATTCAATATCCGTCATTTCTATTGTAATCCATCATTGTTGAGAATAACGTTTTGGTTGAGATTGGTATACACAAAGTAAACAGATCCCTTCTGAATTCAATGGCGCATGTTACACGATGATAAATGTATCATGCGGTACCACTGATATATTTATAACAATTATGTGACCCTTTATGTGTATTTATTTCCATAAAACAATTAAATGTCCATTTGTGACAGCAATACGAAGGTTATTTTTTTACTTTCACTAGTATTGTTCATGTATATACCAAGTTTTATGAGTATGTATCAGTATGAATCAGTACTTTACAAGTGATTAAAGTATCACGTGTTACTGCATTTTACCAACAGTCGCCTGACGTTGGGTCTCTTAAGAAATTAATGGTCATACTGCATATTCCGTTCACACTTTTTGAAGACATAGATACTGCCGTATGGATGAACTATGGTATTGACACATATACATTGGAAANCACTTTTTTAGCGGACTAAAATAACTTATTGTCATGCATTTTACTTTTTCAGATTTCAAAACTGCTTTACAACACATGACAGCAATTGACTTTAAAGTAATTCTAACCATTGTGTGGCCACGTAGAGTCAACGCGAGGCAATTTTAATTAGGCCCCTTATATGGATCCATGTATGACCGTGTTATTAATGTATAGTGACGATTTGACACCAGATAGAAATAATAACTTTGAGATCGTTGTAAATGTCGAGTTGTTTTTACAGTTATCCAAACCCGTTAACCATAGACCTACAATATTTGGGGCGATATTTTTCGCATACACAGTAACTGATGGCATCCTGAGCATCTACGACTATTATCGATGGCTCATTCTTGAAATTGCAACTGCAAGTCTCGACATATCGACGATATATTTCATTTTCAATTACTAATTCAACAATTTATAAGTACGAATACAGTGTGTGAACTCGCTAGACACGTCATCAAGAAGGTGAATCAATGGTCAATATGGCTAGATATTTGAATGTTAATCTTGTAAATTAAGATTATTCTCGATCTTCAATTTAGTTTCAAAATGTGCCTTACACATAACGCTTATATTTCACTTTAAAACATCATATATATTCGAGTAGAATACAAATAAACTTACTAATAGGGGAAAAAAGTAATACCAAGCATAGATGAACTAATATATACCCTTGACATAACTGCCATTGATTGTGTACAACTTTAATAGAAATATTTACGCTACATTGTATTTAATGCAAATGCATCCTCTGCCCTAGAGGCAAGTCACATATAAATTGGGACCGGCGTATTTGTTTTCGTGATTTCAGAAACATCAACTGTTGATAAATTATATAAACTGTACTTTACGATCGGCATTCGCAGTAAAGTTGTATACAGTTTATAGAAATAAATACGACTACCAATGCTTTGCATCGACCGTTCCAAGGTAGTGAACCTAGTTTTAATCATTTTATATTTATTTTTAGTGGTCTGTTATTAAAAAAAAGTAGATAAACAAAAGAATTTCTCTATTAATTTTGGAACAAACACAGAAACGTCGAAGGCACGTCGATGAGATCAATTGATGTGAAAACTACAAAAATCGAAAATGGAATCGGAAATATAACCAGAGCTGACTAGACAGAATGGCTTGTTTAACGACTTAAGCATTTCTGACAAATAAATAACAAGTCGCTTAAGATAAAGTGGTCGTAGCGTATGGTTTTCCTAAAATAAATGACCTTTTAATAATACGGAATCGCAGAACTAAACTTGTTTGTAACAACTATTTCCATCAATATAAATTATCTGTTTTACCTCGCTTTTGTCTACATCTGCGTATGATGAATGAGGTTTCGATACTTACTATACATACAGTCCGGAGACCATAATGGAATTCAGTTATTTATTATGTCTGTGACATAGAACCTACATTTCTGTTAAAATGCCTGCCTATTGTATAGTCTTCCATCATTGCCAGGTACTTAATTATGGACAAGAAGAGTACACAAAACATTTCCCTGCATTGGATTAAAGCATACTTTGCATCCACCGTAAACTGTTTAAATGTTCCTCTAATTATTACGAAACAGGAGTGTACGATTAACTGTGTATGCAGTGTATGTCGCAATGTTTGGCATATTTTAAAGTACTATCGGATACTATATATTACACACTATGCTGAAATGTACGTTGGTGTTCTTGTTCAATCTCTAAATGATTATCATTACAGTTGTTTCAGTTGGAAGTATCCCTAATGCAGAGATCCAGTATAATATAATCAAATAAGAAAGAAAGAAAACAAAATGTATGTACACGTCCTGAGGTCGAAGCACTGACTTTCTGGTTAAAAATCTACAGCCTTAAAACGTGGTATAATCATTAATAGTTTGTACTTTATATAATTCATACACGAATTGTCACAAAATATAACGAAAACAACAGAAGCACCCACCCCATTGTATTCAATCTTTTCGCCATTAAAGCGGTTTTTAATATCATCAATTCAAATGATGATTACACCTGAACAAAAATAAGGTTTCAGTATGATTCTTTGACATTATTGTTATTTTACTCCCTGGTGTACAGTTAGTTTTAGTTCTTTCAATATGTGACAATTTGTTTTAAAATTGTCATTTTGGACAATATGTGAACAATGCCCTTTTAATACTTACAGCTCTTCAAAATAACTTTGCACTATGAAATAATTTAGTTTTGATCCACGTGTTATTTAATTGAGATGTGTGTTTTATGGTATGGTTTACGGTGTTTTGTTTGCACACTTGCCAACATAATAGGACGCATCTGGAGTTTGTATTTTAATAAATCTGAGCTTTAAAATCTAACACTATTCGAAATTTAAATGGATGGTTAAACGCAGCGACCGTAGCTGTTAAAATCCAATATTGTTTACGTGAAAATGTAAGTATTTAATAGTCTTTAACGGCATAGCTATATTACGTCTAAGGACAATGACCTATTGAACAAATAAGCAAATCAGCACATCTCCTAACCCAAAAATACATAACCCACATGATGATAATAGCATCGCCACCAGTAATTCAAGATCGTCACCGGTCACTGAGTTTCACCGCCTTTGATAGTCAAGTCTTAAACAGACGTTTTATCTCAAGAAACGATTGTAATCATGAACTAATACACGTAAGAATGCTTAATCATGAATTTGAATCTTTCATACGATACTGAAATATATCTCTTCTAATTGGACCTACTGGTTGGTGACTTTACAATGGACCTGTCAATCAACTCACGCACAAGCCCTTGTGTATAATGAAATTGTACCAATATATTCAGTTTGCAAAAACATTTCAAATTGTTCACTTTAACTAGTATAAATTATCTGGAACTTTAAATCATGTTCCCGTGCTGTTTAAAAATGATTACAGTCCTGATTTGACAGGAAGCATCGTTTCTGCCAAGCAATTTAAACGAAAATACAGAAAAGATGCACGAACCAGAGGAGCAACCGACATAATTTCTGACATATCTCACATTGTGGCATTCCCCAGCATGACTTTAAGTTAAAAAAGATGATCACTTGAAGCAAACTGTCAATTGAAGTAACACACAACAATAAAGAAGAACATGTTGTATCTTGTTAAATCTATGTTACCAGGCAACATCTAGCGTTTAAATTTTTGCAAGTGTTATAAAGCACACTGAATGTTTATGGGTTAACTTTATTTTACGAAATATTTTGCGAAATTATCGTTGATTTTGAGTGTAAATGGGGCTTTAAGTGTTGTTTACTAAATGACATTCCTGTGTTCGATTTTACGTTTATGGTTAAAGCCGAAACCATTCATATAATTTATATTATACAATGAAGTATTACAGTTAAAAGAAAAAATGATGCAAGAAAATAAACTACGGCATATTATAAAATGAAATGCTACAGCCCATATTAAAATGTTGCAATAGAGTAAACTACGGTTGGTTATCAAACCGTCTTTAATTTGGGCATGTAGATAAGTTGCATTTATTGTACATTAATCACAGGTGAGCGTAATATTGTATTTGAAATAAAAAAAATCTAATTGTTCCATTTTCTAAATTTATACATGGAAACGTGTTTTCATGTTATATATTAATTAAAAGCATGTTGTTATAAAAGGCCGATATGCATTATCGATTACAAACAACCATTATTTAGTATCAAATATTGATTTGTACGTATTTCTATTTAAATTATATATCTAGCGCTCAAATGCATGTATCGCATATATCTTTTTACTAAATTTACTCATGCAAAATAACAACACATTTATTTGAATGGTCGAAGCATTTCACAAACTTTTTTTACTTAAAAATGGTCCCCAAATGTGACCTATATAATTTTAACATGTTTCCAAACTCGCTTATTCATAATATAAAGATATTATGACAGGTTATCTTTTTAAGCGTGCCAATCGGGCTCACGTGCATGCATCCTTGTATATCGCGGTTGCTTTAATGTAAAGACTGTATAAATGTACGACTGTATCTATTATATAATTATGTTACCGTTGCGTTACACTTGTTGCACAATTCTCGGAAAATAAAACAAGTTGTGACTGAATTTCAAGGTCACAATTCTGTGTTGTGTCTGATACTTTTAAGGAATATATCAGAAAAAATATGAATTACAAAAATTATCATACTGTTCTTATACTAATAAGCTTTTATCTAAAACCGTCTAAAGTATTTTCTTCTTCGCTGATTAGATCTTCATGTTCTGGCTAGGCTCTGATTAAACAGTTTATAAGCTTTAAGCGAAGCGTGCGACTATAATTATCGGAACCTTGGCTATTTCTAGAATGCATACACTGTATTTGGATCACATCTGTTAAGTTGGACTTATGAAGCGCTGATGAGAAATGTGACGACTAATAACGATACGAAGCTTATTATATCTGAAATATGTTAATATTATAAATATCGCAGCGTAATTTAACCATTCCTTCTTTTTTTATGAGTTCATAGTTGTAACTTAATACTCATTTGTGTCTAAAAACAATATGTACTTGTATTCATGTGGTGATTTTTACCTATGTGTATAATAATTATGGTTTATAAAGCATGAG
Source organism: Dreissena rostriformis (assembly GCA_007657795.1). Classification (NCBI taxonomy): domain Eukaryota; kingdom Metazoa; phylum Mollusca; class Bivalvia; order Myida; family Dreissenidae; genus Dreissena; species Dreissena rostriformis. Next base: position 33,056 of record VMBQ01009276.1, read on the forward strand.
TACCGATCTTATATCTATGCATGTTACATCTCACTTATTTCGTACTGAGATCGGAAACGTACACATGAGGCGAGTGACCAGAGAAACATGTTGTGGACACTTGTTTGTTTGCGGATAATAACGTTAACTATTTGCTCAGTAAAATGAGATTTTTTTTTCGCACGCGCTTGTGTGAGTAAAAATGTTATCAATTTACTGAGAAATATTTAACGGTATTACTCCGAATGTAAACACATTTTTTTGTTAAATTATGTTGTTTATTCTTTACAAAAACAAATTACTGTTGAGACGTGTATACCCGTACTAATATCTCTTAATAATTGAGTTCAGAAACTAACATTCCAGAGCCACATTGAATTTCAATGAATAGTTGCATGGATTTCAAACTTCATTTGTCGGGACTGCTACTGGCCCTAGCATTAGGCACGTCTAGGTTTGATTAATCCTGACTCGAGAAAAAACAATATATACATCAATCTATAAGCTTTAAAATACGACATAGGCTTAGACACAGTTTACAATCAAAGCGCTGAAGGCACTGAAGCTGTTCGCTCTGTGAATACTTTAATATAACAATGACAGGATTAAGTTCAATTACAACGAATATTACAATTTGGCGACTAGAAAGTTATCTGAGAATTTCTCGTCACGCATCTGTGTCAGCACACGTGACTATGTAATATGGCTTGAATATTCGATGCGCGTG